>QVOB01021150.1:0-20623 GCA_014839585.1 Pseudomyrmex concolor | reverse complement strand
AAAAAAAAAAGAAATATATAAAATTGCCACGTGTTCCGATTGAAAATCTATTCAAACGAGTTTTCCACGCGTTCTATTTTTTCTAGATCGCACGCGGCTATTTTAATAATCAACTAGTAGAAATTTAATAGAAATATAACTATAGGTACTATACAATTATAAAAAAAAAGAAAAAAATATACAATTCGAAAATCTATATCGGATGCTTGGTGTGTGTGTGTGTGTGTGTGTTAAAGTTAAATTAAAAGACACTTAAAACAACGGAGAAATGTTGTGTCCGATAATTGTTTCTCTGACAAATGTCCGGTCACTGGGACGGTTAATTACGCGAAAAAAAAAAAAAAAAAAAAAAGAAATAATCAGAGAAATTCTGATTTTCGGTGAGCACAAAATCGTTATACGATTGCTATCCCGCAATTCCGATGATCTATCGCGCTAATCACGTACGCACGTTTAGTAATTCAAGAACTAATTGTTATATCGCAATGCCAATCCGCCTTTGTGGCCAAATAGCGATTGAATGGCGGCACAATGCGCGTAGAATGCATTAGTCCGATTGAATGTAATCAAACGTAACCCTGAAGCAATGTCGATAGCTTATGGGATAATTAAAGCGAATCCCGGTTATACTCGTTAAACATAATCAATCACTATCGCGTGCATATATATGTGTCGGAGTTTTGTCCGCTCGCAAGAGCGGGAAAAGCTTTTCCGCTCCGATTAAATAAAAAGACACAACTGTTGTACATTATCGCGCGTCACTTAGCAACGCGTAACGAAGTTACGGAAGTCACTTGTAACAAAATGCGAGAATTATATTCCGGGGAGGGAGGGGCGGAGGAGAGAAAGGATTACCAGCGGTGATCATAATTTTAAATTTAATCAATCTCTCTGTTTCCTATATATCCTCTTTCAATTAATAATTCGCCGAGGTAGCGTCTCTCTCTCTCTCTCTCTCTCTCTTCCTCGAATGTCGATATACATCCGCGAGTTTTTGAATCGATCCCGTAATCGCTTCCTCTGTCAAATCCACTTCTCTCAATTTACGGGAACTGTTGCGGCACTTATTTTTTTTTTTTTTTTTTTTTTTTTTTTTTTTTTTTTTTTTTTTTTTTTTTTACGCGGAATGAAGAGAGAGAGAGAGCTCCGGGCAAGTCAACCTGATCAAATTCGTACTCGATATACTTCGATCACTTTCCCGCGCGGGATTTGTCCGGTCCGCGGAGCGGATGCGCGTCTTCGTGAGAACGTTCTGATACGTTAGGGAAGGATTAAAATGCAAAACCGTCGTTCATCATTCTTCGCCGTCTTAGATATTAAAACTTGCAAAACAATCGCGACGCCGAGAGATGAATAGACCGCGGCGGGGAGGAGAAGCGAACTCTCTCCGTTGGTCCGGATATATTTCGGCGATACAAATATTGTCGTAACCGAAATAAAAAAAAAAAAAAAAAAAATAACAAAACAAAACAAAACACTCACACGGCGGCGCGCGCGCGCGCGAGGTCTCTTCTGTCGTAAATTTCACATGGAAAAGCGGATTCACGCTGGCGGAAGACTGCGCGAATTCAAGTCCGCCTGAATAGGATTTACATTCGACCCTATACTTTTTAATAAGCTGTCACACATACGGTGTCAGTATGTATTGCACTGATTTTCTTTATGCGCGCCTCTTTTCCGCGCGCGAAAAATATTCCAAACTCAATGCACAAAAATAAATATTATACACGCGCGATACAAAAATGAAACCAAACAAAAATATAGCTCGTTTAAAACACAGAGAAATGTGGATACTTAAATGAAAAAAAAGAGGTCAAAAATAAAAATATGAAAAAAATAAAATAAAATAAAATATTACACAAGACGCACGCAAAACTTATTTGATATACAAAAAGAGCGGAGAATGTTGCTTCGCACAGTCGTGTTTAAACGCTTTTAGTTAAATCGTACACGATTTATCGCGTTTCTTCGCGCACGAATAATTTCACATTTTTTCAAGTGTAACGTTTGTAAAATGCACGCGCGATTTTGCTCGATGCCGCACGTCTGTCTTATATATATATATATATATATGTATATACACACGCTGCTGTAGGATTATTTAAAACTATTTGTTTATCAAGAAAAAAAAACTACCACCATCGTCGAGCTTTACACTGTAGTTAATAAACTTCCTTTGATTCTCTGACGTAAAAACCTGAACCTCGTGTTGACTGCTCAATTGCTCGTTGGGCGTTTTATCCTCATTAAAAATAATCAATAATGCGATATTAACAAATGCCCTCGCGGCTTTACGTGCTGCCCGTCGCCGTCGCGACTTCACCGCACTTTCCTCGTTTCCCTCTTAAAAATCAATACGCCACACACCAGTCACACCACATCGCGGAATTATAGAAGGCACTTTTAAATGCAGCACGTCAGCTCATAGATTCAGTGCAAGTAAACTACACCGTTCGTTAAATCGTTAGTCGCCGGAGAGAGCGTTTTTTTTTTCTTCTTTTACATAACGCGGTAAGTAACAAATACAATAGCTGATTATAATTTAATTTTTTTTTTTTTGTTTTTCGATCGCACGTAGAACCGCAATTTTCTGAATTTCTCTTCATTTGATATCGCGCATTATTTATATATTCTTTCTTTTCGCAATACGGTTTTTTCATGCGAATTTCAATCTCGGATTTTATCGATGAACAGTAAATCAAGCTTTAGCTATTCGTGCATAAATTTATTGATGCGGCCGCGCGGAAAACTACAGACGAAAAACAATGCGGAAGAAAAGTTTTTGAACTGTGAGTAATACGGGGATTCAAAATTATGTCCATTGTTTTATGATGACGAAATTCATGGATGGGAACGAAAGCGGAGAATTCAATTTTCCGGAGCGAGAATTCTGGCACACACTGCAATCGTTTCCTGAAATATACTCTACGTTGACCATAAAAGTCGAAAATTTTTCTCCTTCTGATTGTTCGAAATTTTCTGTATTGCGTCATTTCTCCATCTCCACATGTATGTCGTCACTATGTACGTAATTTAAAAAGAATTTTAATAAATTACACTAATGTCTGTCATCGTCCGTAGCGATGTATAAAAAATACGATGTTGTGTGTTTCAAACACACTTTGCCGCACCGAGAATATGATTGAAATCGCAAAGATAACTTGTTCGAAACGTACGCCGTACGGTAATATATTTTGTTAAACGTATTACACGGGGATGGGCAATAGTGCAAATTATTTCTCATTAACTCCGCGTAATTTCTCCCCACTTTGCAAAAATCTCTTTTGTCCCACACATTCATCGTCATTATTTTTCCCAGGGAGAAGAGAATGTCTAGGATTTTTTATTTTCAGCCGTTCCTCTTCCGTGGGCGAAAATCCTCGCGCGCGGCATCGGTGTCGCCTATTTCGAGTGGAAATTGTCGGGCCACGGGTCGACCCAAATAAAAAGGAATCGCGCATAAATTAATTCGCCGAGTCGACCGGAGAGTCCTTTTTCTTCCGCCACATTGGAAGAGCAGACACGTTAACTGGCGGAACCGAAAGAAGGGTGGCTGACGCCCAAACCGGCTAGTATCCCGTTCTCTTTCTCTCTCTCTTTCGGGGAGGGGGGGTGGTGGTGGTGGTCGGAAGTCGGTGGTGGTGCTGGTATGTTGGATGTCGAAAACGGTCGAAGTGAAAAAGGGAGGGCGAGTTCTATCTCTCTTTCTCTCTCTCTCTCTTTCTCTCGGTGGGTTGGCGGCAGGCCATAAACCTTTCCTCGCGTAATCTGGATAGCTTTATAGATTTCTAATAAAATAACGCATTAAATCAGGCGCGGCTCGACTGATTGGGCCACCGAACGAAATCGGGTCTACGCTTGTGACGCGCGCGTATTGCAATCGAACCGACATTTATTATCCCGTCCAACGATCACTAAATATTGGATGATCTTCCGCGCCAATAGAAAGCACACATAAGTGCCTATCAAGGGCAAAAATAAAGAATATTGCCGAATGACAGCAAATGTACAAGGTTTTGTATGTTTGTGTCCGATGTGCATTATTCAGATTTCGAATTTTGTTTAAGGGATCAACGAGCTCCATATTTACGGAAACGTTTCTCGCAAAGTAAATACGGATAAATTAAACGTTTCTTGCAAAGCAAATACGGCAAATTAAAAAATTTCCTAGCAAACTCTCTCTCTCTCTCTTCCTCGATATCTCACGTTACGGATGCAAATGTTTTCGGGTTGTAGTTTTTATTTTCCAAAAATTTGCATTCACAAGCAACTCGATAAACATTTGAATATAAATTGCATACGTGAATTATATATATATATACGTATATGTGAAATATATGCACGCGTTGTTCGACGCGTAATTAATGTAAATATAACAAAACCTGCCGAACGAATTTCTTTTTAATATGCAATTCAATTTATTTTTCTCTTTGTCCTCTTGTGTGTGTAACGTGTTTTATTGAATCGCAGCGTGTAGAGAAAAATTTGCATTTGTTGCACGGTTAAATATACATATCTGTATTACACGCGCGGGCGGTCAATATACATTTACAAAATGTTTATAACAACGAAAAGAAATAAATGTATTTGCGCGATGGGTAATTTTCGGAAACGGAAAATTTACGATCTAAAGAACCACTTTGCTCAACTAGACGTACGTATTTGTTTCTTGAATTATCTTCAAAAAAAAAAAAAAAAAAAAAAAAAAAAAAAAACAATCTTCTTTTTAATTAAAGATTGTCGTCGTCGCGCGCGCGCGCGCGCGTGCTCAATATGTATAAACATCCGTAACGATCGCGCGCTTGATTTTTCATTACAGAAACGAGTTTAATCTCTTTTTAACGCAACTTGCCTAATACTTTCTGCCTAAATCGACAAAGTTTGCCATCGGCAGTTCAAGGCTCACAGTCTCAGTCTAAACGCGCGCAATGATCAGAACACGAAACATACAGTTCTCTGTACACATTAAAGCCACATCCAACCCTTCTTCAAAGTGTTCCTTCCCCCCTTTTTTTATCTGTATCAAATTTACGTATTAATTAGATTTCGCCAAAGTTTCTGCATCGCGCGCTCGTATTGAAAGAGACACACGCGGGTTTGCGCACAAAGTACGAAGAAGAAAGTTCATTATATCCAAGTGTGTAATTCAAGTCAACTGCAATATCCCGCATTAACCGCCGTGTTTTAATCAACGGTTAAGACGGAAATGTCGATAGTCTCTCTCTCGTTCACAATTTCAGAAAGACCAAGTTCTCACGGTCTAAGAGCGAAAGTTCCTGCGCTCTTACACTTATGTTTAAAGCAAATACGATAGCTCGCTAGAAGACCTACTATCAAGGTTTAATAAGAAACGGCCGTGTTGCCCGGGACACGGGACGGCTGTGTCGCGGTTTATATACATTCGATGACAGCGCTTCGCCTTTTAATATCCGTCGGAAACTTTTCTTTAACGCAAAAATAACATCGTGACCTTTTCGCAAAAGAACGAGACAAAACCCGCTTCTCCCATTTCCGTGGCTGTAATCATTTTTGCGCGATTGTTTTCGCAAGAGAACACGCTACGCGCGCACTTTTCATAACGTTTCCATAACCGTTAACCGTCTACCAGGCACATTGCCGTCACTGTTATTCAACGCGCAACGAGATATTTTCCAATTTTCAGCAAATTATTGCGAAACTCCCCCGCGCGATAGCGCATTCCGCCGTCTCGCGTATGCGTAATAATTCGCGACCTAATGTCGTTTCACAGATGTAAATAACGCAATGCTCGAACAATGTATAAAATCGCACGTAAAAAACAAAAAAAAAAAAGAAGAAAGAAAAAAGAGAGAGATTCGCAATTCAACCGAACGCCCGCGCCTTTTCGCTCGACGTAGCACAATTTCAGTTGACGTAACTTCAAAGCCGTCTAATCCTTTTAACGAAGCCATATCGGAGGCTACAAGACATCGCCGACCCCTTGTATCTGCCATCTTAACCCTTCGTTATTTCGGCTCCCCTCGAAGTTAACCCCCCCAAAGAACGAGAGAGAGACATTTCTAAGTTTCACGCGCGTTTCTCCGCGCGACCCTCCTCGCTCCTATTCCGGCTAGATGCAAACTTTCGCAAACTGTAGCCAATTCGTTGTTAACTCATCGTAGTAATTTACTTTAATTACACGGGAAAGTAACGTACAACCGCCGCTTTAATCCTTAACTACCCGCGCGGCCTTTTTATGATTTAATTAGCGCAGTGCGCGCCGGCAACCACCACCACCACCACGTGAGAGAAGAGAAAGGTTCCGGAATTATTATTATTATATTATATTTTATATTTTATAAGGCATGAATAATTTATCACAAGGATTCGGTCGTTTTCCGCGCAGTAAAAGACGACAAACTTCATCTCTCCTTCCCCCCTTCCCCTTTCCCTCCTCCCGCGACGTCAAAATGGTTTCATAACTAATTCCGCGTATCGCATCCGCAAGCTGCCGCATTTCGAAATTTAATTATATTTGCGAACTTAAATTATGAAAATCGCATTCGTGTTCAACATGCCGCTAGGTTTGTTTATCGTTGACGCTAAGCAGTTCGTCTCTATTCACGACAACGATTCATCTCGCGAATTCTACGCGCGCCGACGTGCAACAACTTAATTTTGCATTAGTATCTTACATTGATGTATTATACCCATCGACCTAAAGAAACGTAACGAGCACACGTTATCACGCGGAAAAAAAAAAGTTTTACATAGCAAGAAACATTTGACTGAGTCCGTTGAATCTTTTTATTTGTCAAAACGTTTTGCGAAACAACAAATTTAATTTGCTTGGCAAATTTCTTTTCTCTGATCGTATACATCAGTAAACTAATCCTTCTTGCCGTTTCAGCAAGAATTTTTCCCGTGTAAATACTTGGCTGTAATATTTTTAAACAAGAGAATCCGGCCGACGATACTCGTCCGGAACATTTGCCTTATTTAGAAACAACGAGATTACGTATGGCAGAAAGAGAGACAGAGAAGATACTCAATTTTCTCCACTGCGCAATTACACCGTTAATTAATCAGAGCCTCCGCTCAGGGAATAAAGAGATCAACAGAGATTTAGCCTGGACTCGTTAAAGCACTTCGATTCGAGACTTGTCGGAGAAAATACGCGTTTGCGACATATTGTATTTAAAATTATTCAAACAAATACGCGCGCTCGTGTGCGTTGTGTGTGTGTGTGTGTAAATAACTTAAATTACTGCCACGCGATACAACTGCAGAAATATCTATTCTCGTTTATATTCCGCGTTTTATGGTTTGTGTAACTCGAGGCGGCGTGATTATAAATATTTAATTATTACGCACAAAGCGAAAAAAAAAAAAAACCACACGCGTGTCGCGGATGGATTTAATGAAAAACTCGAAACCGGTAAAATGTAATCGAAACCAGATGTCGAAGAGGGGAAAAAAAGCGGAGGAAATAGCGATTCTTTTCGTACTTCGAAACGAAAATACTGGGGCTAACGGGTTTCGTTTCGGTGCCTGTCATTTGGCAGGCACGAAAGATTATTGCCGCGCGTCATCTGTTGACGCGGCGTTCGTAAAACGAACATCGCACACGCGTGCGATCTGTGTGTTTTTGAATTTTGCATCCCGTTGTTGAATAAGCAAAATACATACATATATGCGCTAACGTCAAAATTCCAACGCGCAAAATTTTTACGTGCGACAAGATATTTTTTAAATACATTACGAGAGATGCAAACGATCGAAGCGAGCGTTTCAAGACATTTGTTTCAACAGAAACTATGAACGAAATATTTACATACGTAAAGTTACCAGAACCAATATTTAACAATGTAACTTCAAAAATATTTGAAACTTTCAAAACTGTTACATTCAATATTTACACATGCAATTACTTCTACGTCCGGCCACCGGCACACGTCCGGTCGTTGCAACATTTACTTTATAGAGTAAAAAACTGGCGCTTTCGAGAGACTGTCAATTCTTTTTTCTTTTTTTTTTAAGCACCAACTAAAGGACTTTAATAATGTTGCTATAAAAAGTTCAAATTAATCCGCTGCAGTCTCAAATAAAAAGCAAAAATTGTCACAACTAGAAAACACAACTAGAAAAAAGCAATAAGTCAAGGTTCGATTACTCCGTAAAACATTATCCATCTCTTTTTACTCGGTATGTACTGTTGCGGATTAAAAAACGCAATATTTTATTTATTAGAAAATAAATAAATTCCGATGTTCTAACTTCTCGCGAGCAAAGATGTAGATCGAATGGCAATTACTCGGAATAATTGTTGTTTTTTCACAGACCGCATTGTGCGGAATGATAAATAATTAGATGATATAATCTCCACTCTCGCTCTCTGGAAATTTACGCGAGAGAAAATAATAATAAACGGTGTTATATTCTTATAGCGTCCTCCCTTGATGGGGATAAACTTATTATCGTAATCGTTAGATGCCATGCACCGTTATCGATTGGAGAAAATACTCAGGCATTTACCATTCAGCCGGAAGTTTTAGCCGACCCGTGAAGAAGGGCTGGAAGAAAAAGACAGACAGAGAGAGAGAGAGAGGGAGAGAGAGAGAGCCGCCATCATCGTTGCTCGCACCACGGCGTTTTATTATCTCGTGTAATGTTTTTGCTCCATACCTTCACACTTGGAGGACGGTTATCACGTACTTTTTTTTTTTTTTTTTTTTTTTTTTCCCCCTTTTTTTTTTTTTTTTTTTTTTTTTTTTGTTTATTTCCCCGATCTCGCGCGCGCGTAATTTTCCAATATTAGAAATTTGCATAATTATTGTAAAAAAAAAAAAAATATTTTGCTCCACTTCCAACGGCACGCTGATAATTCATCAGTCTCTCGGTACGTGTCATTCGACGCTGTTTTAATTGGGCCGATTGTTTCGCAACGACTGATAACGGCGCTTTCACGAAAACGTCATTCGCTTCGGCAAAGAGATTGGTACGTACAAATATCAATTCGGATTGAAAATATACATATATATATATATATATATTAATACACGTATTATACGCACATATCACGCATCGTTGCAGGGAAAAGACATAAATTATCGATACCTGGCGACGCGCCCGAACGAATTCGGCTCCGACGAACTTTGCAAAATAGCAGTGGCGTAATCAGCGGCGCGTTATCTGTTCTCGCCTATAAACGCTCGGTGTTGCCTTTTGTGTAGACATTGAAAGAGAGTGAGAGAGGAAGAGAGCGCGCGCGCGCGCGCGCGCGCGTGTGTGTGTGTGTGTGTGTGTGTGTGTGATGGGGAGACAGTCGGGGAGCAATAAATATGTTATTAAAATTACCATAACCTCGCGCACACACCGGCAAGGGGTAAAACGGCGCATTTTGCAGTTAATTTTCCGGTTATCTAGGTAATAATCTCGCTTACGGCAGAGCCGGTTAACCCTTTGGTTATAGGGGTGAATATCGCGGAAAGGGGGATGAGCGCGATAGAAACGAGGAAGGTAAATCGGGAGCAAGGGGGTGAAAAGGGGCTCGGTAATGGCCGGTGCTGATGCCGCGTGTTACGTATCGGGAACATTAATAAGCGGTTTCCAGCGACGAAAGTAGGAACGAAGCGAAGTTTCGGAGACGAGGTGAAACACACATATTTCCACAACGAGAGCGTTTCCACACGGTCTCTCTCTCTCTCTCTCTCTCTCTTTCTCGCCGTCTCTTCTCAAAATCGAAGGGAAAGACGCTAGTGGGACTGTTGGGTGGCGTCGGTGCCAATACGACTTTGTCTGAGACTCCGCGCCCACACCGATCGACCCGACCTATCCCATCGACAATTAGCTCCGGCTCGGGGTATTGAGTGCACTTAGTAAGAATTAAGTAAACTACCTCGTCGTCCTGTCGTTTTCATCAATGAAAAGAATGATTTTTATAGAACCCCTTGCGCGCTCTTATTGCGCGGCGCTTTCTTCCCCGAGATCGAGTCTTCTCGAAGAGGGAAGGGAGAGAGGGAGTATCGCGAGCGAACAATTTTCGCCAATTGCTGTAGATATCGTTGGAAATCGGGAGAAGAAGTGTCGGTACACACATCGCGTTTTTCCAGATTCAATCCCGCAGACTGAAGACGAAACGCGCACGCCATTAAAGATTGTATATTAAGAGAAAATATACTCTCTCTTTCTCCCTTTCTCTTTCTCTCGAAAGATATAAGGAGTTAGTTTGTTTCTCTCCTGAGAGAATAAAGTTCTCTTTCCGTTCTCTCTCTCTCTCTCTCTCTCTGCGTTACTTAAGGTCAACAAAGTTTGCGCAAACAATCGTATGCCACTTGATTGACTGGCATTACGCTAAAATGCTGGTCTTTAATGCTTTATAAACATTCTTAACCCTGTTGATAGTGTAAACTTTAACCGGTCTGGTTATGCGGGGCCGCGCGCATTCCTGGCCTCTCTCGCGAATCGTGCCACTCGAACGGAATCGATCGGATAAAGGGGGGAGAAGAGAAGGGGGTGGTTATGTGGCGACGATCGATCGGAGGCGAGCGTTAAACGGAAATATATATTTTAGGGTAAACCAAATCTCCGGACCCGCTCGCGGAATTCCGTAATAATGACGATAACACTAAGGCGAGGTATATAAGCTCGAGCTCTTCCGCTATTCGCAATCGAACGGGGAGTGACGGAGAAGTGTTTAACTTCTTATCGAAAATATTTCAACCGCAGGGGTCTCGCGTGAGGGAGGTTATAAATTCATAACTTACATATCCCGCGGGATTCATTACGCGGCGAGAAGATAACAACTCCCGCCAGCAGAGAAAACTGCAGTATACTCGAAATATACCCTTTTGATAAAGACCCTTTCGCCCTTGTAGCTCCGATACGCGGCGGCCGAAACCGCAGGTATAAAAAGCGCAGAAATTTGTGCGCCGAACGTGCGACACTGTCTGCATCCGCGCTACGAATTTAAGACACTTGTAATCGCATGCATTGGGGCAACTGCGATACACCTTCTTAACCTTCACAATGCCCGGTGGGGATGTAAAAGACCTCCCGTGTAGTTAATAGAAATTTAAAAACACAAAGATAATTTTATTTTTCCTCCATTTTCATGTGAAATTTTTTCTTTAACTCAGTTTGTAAGTCAAGTCAAATCTATTTTATTATTATTAATTATTCAAGTTGATAATTGTTCAAAATTGGCACGAGTAATTAACGCTAGAACAACCGTAAAAATGACGGAAATGCGATCCACTTGCAAGAAATGTTCCGAGAAGTTTTATTTTAACACATTCAACATTTTCAAATGTTGAAAATTTAAAAAAGCCGTTCTGTTAATTAATTATTTCAATACTAAAGAAATTACAAATAAGATGTTTTTCTCAATTACCGTAAAATTGACAGCCGTCAATCAAAATTAAATATACAATCAACTCTGATTGTTCTCTCTAGTGTTAACTTTTTTTTTCTATCTATCTATCTACGCGATCAGAGAATATACAATTCTCATCGCGGGCAAAGATTAATTATTGCAAGGGTTAATTATTTCGTAGACAAAACCGAATCGCGCGCTTCTATGCAATATGCACGACGTGCTCGTGTTCTGTCACGTGAATCTCTCCCCGACGATTCAATGTCACAAGCCGTGTCGTTACGTGTGTCGCGGCAACTTGTTAAATATTCTATTACACCTCGTTACATTTTCTTATTCCACGTAAACAGACAAGTTGTTATTCCGGCTGATGCAGAAAAGGATCGATGAACGGCATCCGATCAGAGAATACCGATCAAGTGCTGATGAACGACAGCACTCCGCGGCGATTATTTGTAGGTAGATTGATGAATCTGTTCCCGCACCGTCGCGGGTTTCTTTTCCCCCGGTCGCTCTCCCTCGCGCTCGCGAAAATGGTGTTCTTCAATCTTCGTTGCCCGGGCGATAAGGACCCAGATCCTACGGTACAAAGATTTTCATGCTGACGCGCCATTCCTAGGCGCCTAATTAATGAGTTTGAATTTTTCCGACGGCTAATGGAAAGACTGCCTGCGCAGCACGTAGTCAAAAGAAAACCGGCGCGTTATGAAAGATGAAAAAGCGCGCGGCACATCAAGGAATGGAGGTTAATACGCGAAAGTTTCTCGCGGCTTAAGGATATGAAACTGATGAGGTCGTGACACGATTTCGTCAATTCACGATCCGCGTTTTTCCAACCCGCGCGCGCTCCGCTTTATCGAAATATATCTCGGTACGAAATAAGAACAGGATGGAGAAAAAGAGAGAAAAAAAGAAAGAATGTGCCCGAATGAATATCGATAGAAATGTAGGCGTCGGCTATGGATGGAAGCAAAGATTGCCTCGGTCTTTACGACACGTATGCCCGAAATATTGAATGGAAGATTTTCGAAAACGCGAGAGGATACACTTCGTTGATTGGGGGAAAAAAACACAGTATCCCCGAGCAATTCGCGGTCGACAAATTGTTCGAAATTTACATTTGAATATTATCTAAAAGAAGAAATCGCTCGCGCGCGCGGATCGAACGCGGAGAAAAGCAAACGCGAGGAGAGAGAGAGAGAGAGAGTTTCATCAATGTCTGATTTTCATGCTGAGTAAACCGGGGGAAAACTTTTCGCGGAGAAAAAGATTCAATTATGATATCATCGAGTACATTTGAATGTTTCGAAAATAAGGGAAAGTATATACGCCGCGCGAGGAGAGGAGGAATAAAGTGGTTATAACGGAAGGGAAACGACGCGTTTTAGACAAGAGCGGAAGCGGACGAAAAGCAGGAAGGGGGCGGGGGAGGGTTTCGCGGAGAGGAAAGGAAATGTAAAAGTCGAGAGAAGAACCGGTTTAAAACTTGTTGAAATGCATCGGGCATTCTACCGGCGAAAGTACGTGTTTACGAACAAGAAGAATACGTTGGGAAGCAGACATCGTGCAAACATAGTGCAATTGTTAAGTAAATACCGCACGAGCGAATTGCATTGTTAATTATCAAAATTGGACTGCAGCTTTTATCAATCTCGGGGAACTTACTTTGCGAAAGATAAGAGGAATTACCACTGGGAATTTTACAGGCTCCCGCTACACTTGTCTCGGGATTAAAGAGAAACGAAATCCCAGAAACTTGTTAAACGGTTGAATCATTCTCAATTGTTTAAAAAAAGAATTAAATCGCATTAAGAAAATTGCTTCGCGTTTGTTGCAAAAAAAAAAAAAAAAAATCGCAATCAAAACGTTTAATAACGCGTTTTGGAATTTTTGTCTCTCCCCGGGCGTGTTACAAATTTCAACTAATTTTTTCGATTGTCAATAATTGCGTTTCAGCGAAAAATTAATTAATTTTGACGTTTATATAAAACGACTTGCGTGTAAATTTTTTTAAAACACTAGTGATAATAATTAGCAATAACAATTTAAAAGTAAAACGATCTAGCGATTTGCAAATATGTTTTTGTGTACAACAGAAAAAGAAAGAAGTTTTACAACCGATTGAATTACTTCTCGCGAAAAAATCGAACGGCGCGGAAGAATAAGCACTTTCCCGTCGGTGTAATCGTAACAGATATCCCCTTCCCGTATAAAACAACGCAGAGTCAAGATCTCGAAATTGATAGAACGACGAACAACAAGCCTGCAATCTTTCTGCGGATTACGTCCCTAGCGCGCAATTTCAAACATCGACACACTCCACCCTTCCATTCTCGCGTCTATCACGCGCGACCTAGTCGACAGCGATAAATCTAAACTTACGGTGTATCCTTGGATGCAAATTCTCTCTCTCTCTCTTGCCTGCAGCTATAGAAATTTTGCGCAGGACAATATCTCCCAGAGTCTCTCTCTCTCTCTCCCGTGATTTTCTTTCTTCTCCACGAGTGTGAATATATACATCGCCGTGATAAAAATATAAATAATCCCCCGCAAACAAGCACCAATTATCGATGGCGTTTGCGCGCCAATTATAGGTGCGAATAATACTCGAGCGATACACGAAAGATGCAAAATTACGCGCGCGCGCGCGCGATCGCGCGATATTGATATGAATGAGAGACAACTGGTGCGAAATTTGTCACATCGGATACACGCCTAGAGCGCTATTTGAATCATGACCCCCCCTCGGCGCCCATCTCTCTCCCGCGCGAGAAGCCTCTCTTCTATCCGCGCCACGTCCATCGCGCGCTCGACTGGCTCGATGGCCAATAAATCCAGACTTACTCTTTATCCTATCGAGGCTCTGCCCGCCAGGATGTGAGCCTCTGGCATTGTCGCGGCTATATCACCCGCCAAAAAGGACGAGAGAGAAAGGGAGGAAAGAGAGAGAGAGACAGCGCGACAGGAGTCGACGGAACCTGAATTAAATTCTGAGATTTATCGCGTCAATAACCGTGCATTAATTTATGATTTTTTGCGGTGAGGAACGTAAATCCACACAAGCGCGCGCGCCAATTGTTTCGCTCCGCGTGGCCGACGTACGCGAACGGGCATAAAGAGAGGAACGGCGGCGTAGGGAAAACGGGAACGCACCAAGCGTCTATATAACGGGAACACACAACGGCTCTCTCTCTCTCTCTCTCTCTCTCTCTCTCTCTCTTTCTCATATTCTACATATCGAACGAAAAGCGAGCGCGCACCCCCCCAAACGCAAGGGAGTTGGAAACGCCTTGATGCAAAGCGCGGGGGAGAGAAAACGGCGGAGGCGACTAGCCGGCGTGTGTTCCACATCTAACTTATATTGACCACTCAACATTCCGCGCCCGTAAACTACGACGTTTCGCCGACCGTTCGGTGCGCAAAAGCAATCGGAAATGGTGTGCAGCGGTTCTCCGGAGAGCCTTTGAAGTCGCTGCGCGTATAACCGCAAAGAGGAAGAAGGAGGAGAGGGTCGAAGGAGAGAAGCATCGTCGATTAAAATTATCCGCTTGTGTACATATATATATATACATACATATATATGTATGTACATAATATGTTTGTTACTCTCTCGAAACGTGACGCTGCTGAGAGATTATTTTTGAACGCGCTTGCTTACAATTTATTTCCGATAATGATTAATCGACCGAACCGACGATTCGCAATTGCGTCCGATTCGCTTCGCGATTTTCCTTCCTTTCGCGAGGCGGCGGCGGCGGCGGCGGCGGGACGCGACGCGTTACGAGCTTAAAAAGCGTTTAATTAGTATTAAAGCGCGTGTTTCGCATTAGTCGTTGTACATTAAATTTATTTCCTATCGTTACTCATTAGGAAGGTGTACACATAGCGCGAATTTCTCTCCTCGCTCTCTTTTCGCTTCCGCCTAGATACGTTCTTTGATCGATTAATCGTTTTAATTACGGACGAAACCGCGGCAGGTGTGCATTCAAATTGATGCACAGAGTGGAAGTACCGACCGGCTGTAGTCTGAAACGCGCGTAATTCCGTCTGCCTCCTCTTTTATTCCCTTTTACGTTCTTTCCTTTTGACAACTCCCCTTCTTTGAAGCTCTTCCTCTCTGCCCAAACGAGGTCGTCCTTTTGCTTCTTTTTTTTTTCTCTCTTTTTTTTCCACCGCCTATTCTTCGCTTTCCATCCGCGTGCGTATCACAGCAAACGTCGTTTGCTGAACTTTTTTAAAAACATAACACGTTAAATTGTGGTTTTTGCTTAATGCGCTTTATGTGTTTAACGACTTATCTTCGCGTGACCAAGTGTCGTCGGTGTTTTTAAGCGTGTGGACAGCGGAATAAAAGAGCAAGTGAGGGAACGGGGAGGGGGGGAAAAAATATTGCAAAATAAACCTCGCGCGCGTATTCGCTTTCACACGGTCTCGCCTATTCAACCATCTATTTCCTAATTGCTTGCTGCTCCTTCGCACTTCATCCATCACAAAGGAGAAGACAATAAAAGAGAGGAAGATCAGTACTGTCATCTTCACGCCGGCAATTTTTTTTCTACGGGGGAGGGAGGGGGGCAATTCATTCCGTGGTACGCGGAAAGTGTCATACATCAAAGTTTCGTGGTCTACATCAATCACCGTGCATAGTAGATAGTAGATACCGCGCGACGTAGCCTTTTGAAAATTCTCACTTGCGGTCGAAAAAAAAAGAAAAAAGTACTCCAGATAGCCGGTAGATAACGGAAGCGAAAAGGGAGGAACACACCCCCGGTATATATACGCGTGGCGGAATTTTATTCGCGGCGCATGCCACCCCCGCTTTTCTATCTCTTTCTCTCTCTCTCTCTCTTGGTCGAAAGGATATTTCCTCGTCTTGAGCTCGTGCCGAAACGACTGCAGCCTCCGGGGCCACGTCGCGCGTTCCAGTATTCCTAATTTTGTCCGCCGAGCGCGCTACTGGAATCTTAATTATGAAGAAGAATTCGTCGCAGGGCGAGGAGAGAAAGGAAGAGTGAGAGAGAGAGAGAAATAGAGAAAAGGACAGAACGGTCCGGTCCCAATTCGCTCGACAATGTCGCCGGTACTTTTCCCGAGAATATGATCCTTTCGAAATTCAATGCCGCGCGTGAAACAAATTGAGATCTATCTTTGCCCCCCCGCCCCCCATCCGTTGAATCAGAATAATACCGTGTACAATTAATTGTTTGGATTAAACATTCAAATCGTTCCATTTTTTTTGCAATTGTTTTCCAATGGTTATGCGCATTGAAAATTATTAGACAAGATTTACTCGAGGACAATATACGAGTAACGAAAACTAACCCAGTCTAAAAAAAAAAAACCGCGATGTAAGAAAACATAAAATAAATGTCCCAATGACCGGACAACCGGTCGGACATTGTTAAAAACAATTATAACAAAATATATATATCATTTATGTAAAATTAGAAAATCGTAATATTATTAAAATATATCAAGAAATATTTAAAATGCACATATTGAGAATTATATTATTGCATTGCTGTATAAGCACATTCTTTTTGTATATTTGTGCACATAAATAACATTTATAAATCAAATTTCACTAGAGAAGGAGAGGAAGGAATAAGGAGAGGAGGAAATAAGATAAATGTATCTTGTGTGTCCAAACGTGACCGAACATTTATCAAAGAAATAATTAAAAAATAATAAATTATTCATATAAGTAAGGTTAGAAGTTCATAATTAAAAATTTATTTTAAAAATACTTAAAACATTGAGAATTGTTATAATATTTATATATTTAATAATTATATTTGTGTAATAATTGCATTCTTAATAATTAAGATAAGATTTATATATTTAATAATTATTTCTTTAACAAATGTCCGGCTCTATTATTTTACTTTTATATCTTACAAAAGAATATTTAAAATATTGAGAATTGTTACTTATATCAAACTTCTTTGCATTTTAAAAATGTAGTTTAAAAAAAAAATATTTCTTTAATTCATATATTAATTCTCTAATTGTACGTTGTTCTTTGTTATTTTATATCAAACAAAGGAACTATCGAGAAATATCTTTGTAAATTGAATAATAAAGTTAGGTAAAAAACATAAACAGACTAGCAAACAAACATTAAACATTAAACAACTTCTTCGCGTTTCGAAAAAGAATATTTATAGAATTTAAGAACAAATTTCTTCGATTTACAATTTTATTTTGTAATTATTTTGTAATTTTTATGATATTTTTTAATGTAATCCTATGCTAAAATATCCTCCGTTTTTTGCAATTGTTTTCCAATAGTTATTTGCATTGAAAATGTTTGGACACACAAGAAAATTATATTAATTTTAAAATTAAAAATCTCATCACCCCCTTGTAACCCTAAAGGTTACTCACCAGTACTGCTGATCAGCACCGGCTGCAGCAATTCATACGTCCGAGTTGATCCTGCCCGAACCGAGTCCTCCGGTGTTGCAACAGCTGCAAAGTCCGCAGGAAGTTTGCACATTTCGCAATTCTGTAAAAAAAATGTAATTCTGTCAATTATATTTCAAATGTGCAAATTTAACAAATAGCTTTTAAGTTAAATGATTAAATTCTGGTTGTAAAATATTAAGATAAGTGAAACATACCTCCGAGTTGGTCCTGCTTGGCCCGAATCGGATCCTCCGGTGCTGCTGAGTCCGCAAAAAGTATGCATTCGCATCTGAAACGCAACGAGTTAAAAGATGGCTTTAAAATGCACAACAAGAGCAAAATGTGCGAAAAAAGTTACGTAAAGACGAAACTTTAACGATAGAGTTAAATAAAAGCGCGTCCCAAGATGAAACTCGCGTACCTGTGAATCTCACAGAGCTCGCGGATCGTTCGGTGCCGCATCCGCATCTTCCGTCTTCCCCTCAGGTCTCGCATCGGAACTGCTCACAAGCCAAAGTCGTCTCGTATCTGTTCTGTAACAAAAATGTAATTCTGTCAATTATATTTCAAATGTGCAAATTTAATTCTGATTGTAAAATATTAAGATAAGTAAAACATACCTCCGAGTTGATCATGCTTTGCCCGAACCGGATCCTCCGGTGCTGCAACAGCTGCTGAGTCCGCAAAAAGTATGCATCCGCATCTGAAACGCAACGAGTTATAAGATGACTTAAAAATGCGCAGCAAGAGCAAAATGTGCGAAAAAAGTTACGCGAAGACGAAACTTTAACGATAGAGTTAAATAAAAGCACGTCCCAGAAGATGAAACTCGCGTACCTGTGAATATCACAGAGCCCGCGGGTCGTTCGGTGCCGCATCCGCATCTTCCCCTCAGGTCCCGCATCGGGAACTGTTCACAAGCCGGAGTCTCGTATCCGTCTCGAATAATCTTTTATTACATCGCATGTTTCGCTAAAACTCGAATTGCGCGAGTTTTCGTTGGAAAAATGTTAGCCGATTACCGTCCCGCACTGTTGCGCGCCAATTTGACGAGAGCGAAGTTGGCGCGCGACGCCACTGTATCGAAAACATACGTAGATGTGCGCTATAGGAGCAGATCGTCGCGCACGAAAGCGATCGCGCCGCGTCGCCAGTTGTCGTGTGAATTTCATTCGATACTTGAGATTCACCTTAAGTTTATCGATATCGCGAACAACTTCTTTAAACTAGATTCCAATTCGCGATCGATGCATTTCTTTTACGATTATTACATTTGTCGATATTAATTTTGTCAATCGAAATGACCGAATAAAGTTAAAATTACATTAAACACTAAACTTCTTTCTCGAAAACCGAGTTCAAAAGCAATTATCTTCGATTTATATATTAATTCTCTAGTCGTACGTTGTTCTTTGTAACATATTTTATGTCGAACGAGAGAACTACCGAGAAAAACATGTTTTTGTTGTAAAACGAACAATAACAAAGTCAAGTTAAAAACGTAAACATTAGCGGAGAAAACGTTAGATGTATCAAACTTCTTCGCGTTTCGAAAAAACGGAGTTTAAAATCAAATTCTTTCGATTAATCTTTGTGCGTTGTTCTTTGTTAACATTATTTTATATCGAACGATAAAACTATCGAGAAATAATCTTTGGAAATAAGAAAGTAAAGAAACACATAAAACAGTAGCAAAGCGTTTCGAAAACATTGAGTTTGAGAACAGGTTCTACATTTTTATTAATTCCGCGATTGTGCGGTGTTCTTTGTTTATTTATTTCTATGCCGAAACATCAGTGACAAATGATATACTCTTAAAACGCGCAAGTCACGAACTGTACGACGAAAACGTGTAACATTACGAAACACGCGAGATGTGCGTTCCCGTCTTGCGATACGAGAGTTCTCGGATATTGTAACTCGGGGGGGGGGAGGAAGGAAAATAAAGGGTGGGAAAAATATGCGGCGTGTGTGGCTTGACCTTGGTACGAATTTGACCGAGCGCGCGCTATCGTCAGCTCTGCTCGGCCGACCGAAATGAAATGGCCGCGGCCCTTCCCCCACCTTGCCGCTCTGCCTACTTGCGCGCGGCGAAACTGGCAGCAAAAAAAGAAAAACATGTTTTCGATATTGTACAGATCACGTGCAACGCTCGACTTGTGGGTCGACGTGTGATGGAAAAGTCGTTGTATGTAACGAATTTGTTAACATTTCGCGTATATTGAATATATAGAATATATATATTGTTACGGATCTCCGTCGCCTTGTTGCGTGTTCTCGCGTTTCCCATTGGCCCGCATCGACCGGATGCGATATCTCAAATCGCGCGGATCGACTTCGAGCTGAGTGTGGACGCGCGTAGAGTCGTCAATCTAGATAGATCGCTTATTCGAAGGTAGTTCGTGTTCCCGCGCGAAATGGAAACTCGCTCGGCGTCGGGTCGCGAGTTTAATTTATTTCGATCGTAAAGCGAACGTGAAAGGAAAACGGAGTGTCGAGTATCGCGCGAATCGGTTAGGGTGTGTTTGTGTGCATATTACTTTGTTTATCACGCGATTGCACTCGATGATGCGTCGCAATGACCGAACGAGGTTACCGCTCCGGCCGGACATTCTAGTAAGAATTTCAGCGTATTTCTGTACGTAAGTCGAAACTGATATTCGAAACATGTGTTGAAAAATACTTTAACCTTGAGAATTGTTTATTGTACACGTTGTACACGTATTTTTGTTGTGTTAAAATTTACGTATCTGATAATTTATTCCTATATGTACCGGGTTATCGGAACATTTGTCTTAACCCGGGAGTAGTCGCGTGGGGTGTTTTTTACACCCCAGCGTCGAAAAAATGAAGCTCACGTCATAGTAGTTGTTTTATTCTTTT
>QVOB01021149.1:0-23165 GCA_014839585.1 Pseudomyrmex concolor | reverse complement strand
ATTGACGTTTCGGACTGGTTTTTTGTGTACAAATTCGAACGTTACTTACACAAGAGTACTTAAAGTAATTCGCGAAAAAATTTACCTGTAGTTCTCATATAAAAATTTATCTATATAGTTTTTCTGATGTATTTATAGGCGGCAAGACTAATTTCGATATAATCATGTGTATTTTGATAATAATATACATTTTCGTAAGAACGCGGAGTTTTACGCTCTGCGTGGTGATCTCCAAGAAGAATCATGTACAGAAAAAGGAGATCGTATACACGCACACACACACACACTCGCTCGTTTTTTCACGCGAGCACAAAACAAGTGCCTTAAACGCAGCAAATAATTTTGCTTGGTCTTCTTGATTCTGGAATTCCATTCACCTCACGTGCGCTCTTTGGAATATAGATAATTTCTCGAAAACACAAAACTAGGAAGTTTTTGTGGTACATTTAATATCGAAAAACGGACAGCAAAAATGTCTTGTATTTTAAACAAATCGTGCAAGTGTCGGTGTCGCCAGAAACATTTATTTATATATATAATATATATATATATACACACAACACACACATATGTAAGAACGATTTATATATTTTGCTAGAAATATTTTTCACTAGTGTTAAGTGTACAATATATAGACATTCCATCCAATGTTATATATTCTAAAAACAAACTCTTATTTGAATGTATAGTAAAAATCTTTTATACACACACACACACACACACACACACGGCATCTATTACGAGCTTGTATATTACAAAATCTCTATGTATATATAAAATTCCTCAAATTTATATATATTATACACACGACGGTCTCGACAGTTTTGTCGCTCCTGTCCTTCCTTACTACGAGGATTGTAACATGCAAGCTTCGAAAACTTAGACTGGAAGATTGTCACGCAAAATGATTTATTCCGATCTACACTTTTGGGGGAGATACGTTTGCGCTCGCATATATAGACACACACACACGCACACGTAGCGTTCACTGCATTTTAGCAAACAATATTGTCAATAATCTAACGAACATCGCGTATACGCGAAAAAGTGATTCACCATTAATTCCTCGTATGTGTGTGTGTGTGACGGATATATAATATCTTTAGTAATATCAAGTATGTGTGCATTAATTGGATTGTTTGGTTTTTGGAGAGTCCGATGTAACGGGGAAACACATAACGAAAGAGAGTGGAATTATAAACGCCGTCTCTGTACTCTCGCACTCGCGGCTTGTGATTTAACTTGTGGTGTCGGCGGTGTTTTTATTATTATTATTATCACTCTCTTCTCTCAAAGCTGGCTCACGGCCTATAATATTTTTTGTGATAGTTCGTAGTTGGTTGAGATCAAGTGAGACACACACACACACGGCTAAATAGATTACTGCGGTGTATTATTATTATCGTTGAATATCGAGCATCGGCTTCACCGGAAGAGACAAACAATCTTGCCTCTTTTCTCGCTTCGATACTGCCGTGACGAGCTTCCATTATATTTTTTTGTTTTTTTTTTTCTCAATCGCGAAGAGGCACAGAAAATTCCGTAATCTCTCACGTACGAACTTCTCGTGAAGTCAATCTCGATCTCGTCGTGCCAAGTGCTGTATTTTTTTTTTCTTCATCATTTCCTCTCTCTTGCCATGTTTTTTTATATTGTTAGCATAATAGGACAACACCGTACGCGCGAAGCGACTTTCACCGGTTTAATATACGCGCGAAACAACTTCTGGTGTTGTCGTCTGATTTTGCGGAGAGAACAAAAAAAATATATAAACATTTGTTTCCGTTTATTACATCCGCGAGCGAGTATTGCGTAACGAGTTCGATATTTTCTTTTTTTTTTTTTCTTTGTATACGTCATCACGTACATCAGCATGTACAACTCCGGTAAGAACGTTCCCCTCGTTCCTAAACGCTGCTTTCTTCCAAAAACGCGCTATCGCAAAACAAATTTTCCCGTGCCTTTGTTTCTCACACAACGCGTGACTTTATAAAAACTGTGGCCAATGGAAAGTGTCTCGCTTCAATCTTCTATTTTGTCACGTAGCAGCTACAACAAAGTACCTGTCGTGTGTTGGACACTCCGCAATCCGGTTCTTGGTATTAATTAATTAATTAATATAACGTAATTGCTCGAGAAGGTTAAATGAAGACAAAGGGTCGTTCGAAAAAAAAAAGAACGCTGAGCACAATTTACATGGTATAATAATCGTTCTCTTTTCTTCAGAAGGTCAACGCGAAATGATCGATGAATCGCGATCGTGAGAACACACGATGGACATTTTCTATTTCGTTTTAATCGAATATTTTAACAGCGGCGACAAGTTGTGTCGATCATTTTGTGTAGCGTTCTGAAAAATCGAGAGACTGGAACGTGCATTTTTTTTTTTTTTTTTTTTTTTTTTTTTTTTTTTTATCTCCCGATTCGGCTTTAACATAGTGATACCAATATGATTGATTATAGGGTCAGCGATAGCGAAACGATGCGAAACAGACGGAGTGCAGCAGATCGTTCGAATATATATGTACATATAAATATTTATTATATATTTCAATATATATATAAACATTTTATATATCACTTAGAGAAGTACGTTGTATTTATGAAATATCGCGTACACATGTGTTTCGAAAACGATTCCTGCAAAACGACGTCACTTTCGCACCGTTTTCACTTGGGGATGCATCCTCGAAGTGTCTAGTGAGAGGGTGTATGTCGTGAGCGTGAGAATGTCCTGGCGTGGAGAAAAAAAAAAGAAGAACAACGCGAAATTTGTCACATCGCCCTTATTTCTTCATTTTCACGGTTCGCATGTCTCTTGCTTTTTTGTTTTTGGTTTTTTTTTTTTTTTTTTTTTTTTTTTTTTTTTTTTTTTTTTTTTTTTTTTTTTTTTTTTTTTTTTTTTTTTTGCTCAAAAATATATCGTTTGATTTTCCACAAATCGAACGTTTTTCATTCGCGGGACATTCGACACACGCACACGGTGTACACGTATTACCCATGCATATGCACACACACACACACACTTATACACATATATATGTACACACACACACACATACATGCGCGCGCGCGCGACACACAATAACGGTGTAATCTCTCTCTGTTTGTTTGTTTTTTTTTCTTTTTTTTTTTTTTGACTTCCTATATAAACTCTCTGTATATCAACGATTTTTATATCGACGGTGAGAACGATCATGTTTAATAAATGTGCCTTGTGGACATATATATCTTTTAGCTTGCCGGGTTGGTGGACTCTTACCCTGAATTATATTACCTCGCGCGGTGGTTGCACTTTTTGCGTCCGTGCCCGCGTTTTACTTAAGTAAAATTGCGTCAGAACGCAAAACAAGTTTTGCGCGTCGATTTCTTGGTTTCCACTCGGAATTGCTCCCGTTTCACAGCGGAGAAAAAGATTTCGAAGCGAAGATTGCAACCAACGTGTGTTTTGTTACGTTCTATACATTTTTTTCATTGGGCTCACAGGTATCTTTGGTATCTACAGATCAAGTTGGAGATTTGTGTCGTAACTTTTAGTTCTCTTTCTCTCGCTCATTCTCTTTGTTGTTTTGTTGTTCTGTCTCTCTCTTTCTTTTGCGCAAAAATGGTCTCTCTCTCTCTCTCTCTCTCTCTCTCTCCCCTTCTCTGTTTGTATCTTTGACATATTTTACACGTGAATCTTCTTCCCTCACGTCTTCCCCAATCGGAAGACTGACTTGACTCACAAGTCACCTGTTTCTTTCCTACTTTTTATGTCGTGTTATGTTTTTTTTTTTTTTTCTAAAACGCTGAATTTTCGATTTATCCAAGATCGAATATGCTAACGAAAGTTAATCTCAATGTGGCCTCAGTGTATCTTTTAATTTATAAGCCGTCGCTTCTTGCTATGCCGATATCATCTCAGCGGCCTGTTTACTTAGAGACTAATTGTAGTCTTAGCGAATCTCTCTCGCACCTGTTCCTCCTGTCGTATCATGTACGTTTCTTTTCCTGTAATCCTGCAAACAGCCCGATGCGTATCTGTTTTGCGAAACGTACGGTCTGCCACTTGTATATCTCTGCTCGCTGATACATGCTGATACTCGTTGTTCCGTGCCGATTTTGAATTTTCACTGGACTTCGCGTGGAAATTTGCGCAAATGTGGCTAACATTTTTTATTTGCAACATACAAGCTTTACAAGATCTGTCGAGAAAAAAACATTACAACATTAAACTGCCTGAAAAGAAGGTTCAACGCATGCGAACCATGCGGCACGGAACGTCGCGTTTAATGCGATTAATTTAATTAGTTTTATGTATATTTTAATTTGTGGGCTCAAATGTATAAAATGAAATAAAGCGGGGAAAAAAAGTGTCCAGAGCAGAAAATGATACGTAAAAAGACCGTACTTTTTGTTACAAGAAGTCGCACGCAAACAGGCTTTTCCGCTGGGTAAGGAGAGAGAAAAAAAACGAGAGAGAGGGAGAGAGAGAGAGAGAGAAAGAGAGAGAGAGAGGGGGAGAAAGAAATGAGTGGAAGAGAAAAAGAAAGAAAGAAAAGGGTAGAAAGGGGAGAGAATGAGAGTGAGAATCTGCGTGTATCTGGTGATTTGGCAGAAGGGGGCGAGATCGCAAGTTGGTGCTGCATTACATATACAAAAACAAAATACGTATATCGTGTTATACAAAATGGTGCAGTGTCGATTGCTGTTATGGTAGCGGGACCTACAAATACTAACTTCTGTGCTTACAGGTAGGACAAGTCCAATCATTTATTCCTTTTGGTCTGACTGTCTCTTGCACGTTCTGGGCAGAGCAAGCGCGCGATGAGATTCTTTGTTATCTAATAACATTAAAGCGGTGTTTGTTGAAATCTGAACATTGTTGTTCAGATTTGGAACAACAATGGTCCGACGCAAGGCGAGCTTTCAAATAATAACACAAATCGTCAGCGTGTGCCGCTTAGACCGTGCAAGAACAGCTCAATTCAAAGTGAAATCGTGCAGCGCGCGAATTCTAGAGAAAACCCGTGTAGTTTGTTAAGAAAGAGAGAGAGAAACGAAGTCAGCTAGTTCACTTCCAATAGTGCGAACACACTGCGCAGATTTTTACATGCCTGAAGACTGTATTTTTACTGGCGCATTACTGTTTTACTTGGTAAACGAAAAGAAAAACGCTTTGTGTGCTTCTTAGAGAACCTCTGTATCCGGGATCTGCACGATGTCACTCGTCGTAATTGTGGAGTGGTTACATAGTGGGCACTCTTTTTTTTTTTTACGTTTGTACATAATACATAAAGGATAATATCGTGGGCACTACGAGTCTCTTTTGTTTTTTCTGTCTGAGATCAATTGCGCGAGATATTTCGAAATACATTATATACATTTTTCGCATAAATATTGGCCCGCGAATAAAAGATGTCACAGCGAACGAGTCTGCTATTTTTTTGTTCTTTTTTTTTTTTTATATTTTTGCACGCGCGTTGAATTTGACCGGCTGATTTATTGAACCGAACAGCGAACGTTGAATGTTGATCTGTTTCTTTCTTCTGTAGGAGGCACGATGTTGCCACCGCCGCCAGTGGCGATATTCCCGCCTGCGGCCGCGATGCTACCCCGCGGTCCACCGCAATTTGCGACACCGTATCCGCCGCCGATCTTTTACTGGCCTTACCCGTCGCCGCCGGTCAGCCCGACCAATTATTACACTCCCGCGAGTGTCGGCGGCATTGCGCCGATTCCTCAGCAAGCGGCTTTGGTAAGTGTCAACATATACTATGCATTCGCGAGGAACATTCTTTGTTTAAAGACATTGTTTGTCATTTTTGTTTGCGTTGTTTACAGCTGGCGCCAGCTGAGTGTCTGCAATTAGCGCCCGGACCAACGGCTGCGTCCACTCCGACGGGTCTTGACGCGCGCATCGAAGCGTATCTACCACGAGTAGAGCTGGAGAAGCGAATGGCCGCGTTGCCTCCACCTCAGACCGAGTGCAATCCTCCGTTCGTCGAGGTTTTCATGGTTTGAACTCCTCACCTAGGACTCTATTGCCGATCCTTGTCCTGGTTCCTTGCTTCGTGCGCGAATCGGTGAACTGATTCACAAGAACCACAATTGCGCGTGTTTTGCTTCACGCGAAAAAAGAAATAGCTACTTGAGAGATACACTTACGCGAGTCCCGAGAAGACGAGTCCTCGTCGACGACGAGGTTCTTCGAGCGATTTTTCTAGTGAGAGACGTTGTACACTCTAGTGAGACACGCAGGTGTACACACGAACGTGCGATGTATACTACGTGCTATTTTGCAGAAAGTGCAAAACAAAAGGTGCGATTTTCATCCCGCATTTTTCGAGGGTTGTCTTCATTCCTTCGCAAATCTTCGACGTGCCGTTCCCGCGAGAGAGCCTTCGGTGCGTTTTCTTTCTAGTCTAGAGATAGGAGCCGTTGTGTGATGCGTTGCACGTTTTTTTTTTTTTTTTTTTTTTTTTTTTGTTCCGATCCCTCCGAAAAATGAGACGGAACATTTATCGCCCGCTTTGTCTCTTCTTTTTTTTAAATCTCATCAATTTTTTTTTATTTCCTTATACGTCATCTATTTTTCCCGTTGTAAGAACGGCGCCGAGCCGCGACTTCGATCTCGCGTGTTCTCGCGCATCGAGAAGAGAAACATTCGAGTAACCACAGTTCGAACGTTCCGTGTTATTGTGTTTATTGTACATGTCATTGTGAAATTTGAAGATTGTAAATAGTACTTGTTTGTCGAACGATTGCGTCGTGCAATACTTGAAGGACGTAGTCAAAGTATGTGTGCAATCGCGTGTTTTTTGCGAAGAACAGCGCGCATCGTGCAATTTACACAAATATATAAAGCGAACAACTTTTCTACGGGCTTCATCAGAGTTTTCCTCTTTAAAGGTTTACGTTTGACTTGTTTTTTACAAATATTACCTAATTTAAATTATTAATATATATTTAAAGTTTTAAGATGTGAAAAAAAAGTAATATATAAATATCTATTTATATTTTTTATTTGTTTGTTTGTTTCTTCTTGTTTAAACGTGAAATTAAGTTAAAGTTTGCCGTGCAATTTTCTATACGTATATATACATATATATATTTTGTCTTTCGAAATGTGTCCGTTCTCAGTGCATGTATTTTTTCAATGTACGCGTTGTCGAACAGCAACGGGTAGACGCTTGTTTCTCTCACGTTAGAAAGCAGCAAATATTACAAGAGTCTTCCGTTAGGATTTTCTTTCCTCCGTGAAAATTTTTCACTTGTTTCGTTTGTTATTCCACGACTTTATCGTCGACTTAGAAAGAAAGAGAGTTGGTTTAAGTAAGATCGATATATATATATGTTAATCACAGCACGTGTTAGCGTACAGTGACTTTTACGAGATATATATATATATATATTTTAGAATATAGTAGTTTATATAGATGTAAGTAAATATATATATCGTACGAAGCAGTGTTGTAAGTTAGAAAAAAAAATGTGGCTGCGATAGTCAGCCGTTTGTATAGCTCAATTACACGATAATTTCACGAATACGATTCCAAGTTTCGAGGATTGATTCGCCGGATAAGAGCGCGGAACTCTCTCCATATTATTTTCCGCCTTATTTTCTTAAATACACACACACACACATAAATGGTGTACGAATGACAATTGCTTCGCTGACATCGAGATGTCAATCATTTTAATTCTCAAAACGTATTGTCTTGTGCCAAAGACGATATCCAAAAACTCAAATTCGAAATGTCAGATTTTTCGTCGGGTCGTGAGAGAACGCGCTTGATAGACGCAAGCTCTTCTGTTTAGTATCGAGCGATTACAAACACAATTACGCGCGCAAAAGAAACATCTCGCTCCCTCCACATTCGCTCGTCGTGTTCTCGTTAACGATCCGATTCTGTCTCGCTCAAACAATTACAACGAAGGCGAACCGATCACGTATTTGTAAGAACGTATCGACTCGCTCAGCGCGTGAGTTCCTGCTCCCTTCTCTATCTCATTCCCTTTTCGGTCTTCTTCTGTGCGACAGTTCTCTCTTTGCGACGTGTGCGCTTCTTCGATGTTCCGATTTTTTTTTCTTCTTGTTGACGAGCGCGATATAAGCGCGACGTTCGCGGCTCCGTTCGGCAACGAAAACGTTAATGTTGAGACATGAAAACCATCCCTTCTCGCGGAGCTCGTTCGTCGCTCGCTGTCGTTACCGTACGTGTGATCACGCACGATTGGTGCAATAGTTTTATATTTTAATGTCTCTCCTGTAACTTGTGCAATAGAGATCAAACACAGGTACACCTCCGTATGCTGAGATAAACGATCAACGCCCGGTTTCGACAATGCAATAAGGTTCTCAATAAGCGCGTACAAGAAGCAAAGTCTTTTTCTGTGTATATTATGTATTTAAAATTCAGAAAAAAATATACAGTGTTTGAAAACACACGCGGTGGTGTCTGAAAAATGTTGACACAACCGAAGATAAATCGGATAAATCCGAACGGAACAGTCATTTATCATTTTGCAAAATTCGCAATATTCATTTGAGTTATTGTTATCATAATCAACGCGAGGATCAGGGACTATCGCGTTTATTAATTAATAACTCAATAAATATTGCAAATTTTGCAAAATGGTGACTGACTTTTCCGTTCAGACTGGTCCGATTTATC
Source organism: Pseudomyrmex concolor (assembly GCA_014839585.1). Classification (NCBI taxonomy): domain Eukaryota; kingdom Metazoa; phylum Arthropoda; class Insecta; order Hymenoptera; family Formicidae; genus Pseudomyrmex; species Pseudomyrmex concolor. The sequence goes on along the minus strand of QVOB01021149.1, from coordinate 14,508 downwards.
TTTCCGCTGTGTCAGCATTTTTCAGACACTCTGTGTACGTGCCATTGTAGAAACCGGACGTGAAAATTTATTATTGTTCGAAAAGCGCGCAATTAATAATGATATTAACAATACAGATATATGTACGCGAATTGTTTACTCTCTCTCTCTCTCTCGCGATATATACGTATAATACGTAACGTAGCACACGTGTAAGTAGTGATAAAAACGCGTTATCGTTATTCAATCCGATAAGCAACGGAGACCGTACCTGACGACGATCTCGACATGAGCCTCTCCGCTCCTCCTTATACATAGATATAATAGAGAAAATTGTATATATATACATATATATATAATATATATATATTTACACAATTATATATATATATATAAAAAATACATATCCGTAATGTTGTAAGATTTACATATCTAGCAGAACCGAAGAAATGTGCGTCGCGTCTGGAAGACGCGGAAATCGAAATGGAGCCGTTTCGCTGATAACGCGAAAAAAAAATCGCATTAAAAGAGGCGCATCGAGTGTGGCGCGCAAAATTTTCTTCGTTCAATTGTTATGTTTACGCGGACGTTGGAAAGAATCTCCCAACTCTACAAAAAAAAAATGTGCTCGCGTTCATTTCAGCGGTTTGAGAAAACGGCTGCGACGAACAGTAACCTGATATTTAATTATGTTATTGACGATATTAATATTAATATATTCGATATTGTTTTTTTGAAAAAAAAAAAAAAAAACATCATTGGTTTGTTTTTATTAACCGACCTGATCCAAATCTTATACGCAGTTGAAGTCCTGTCATGGGATTTTTCGTTTCTCTTTACATCTGTATGTTACATCAAAACTATTTGTGGTTCGATATTTTTATTGTTTATTTTCCTGCAGATTATACACACACACACACACACACACACACACATAAGGCAGCCTTGTGACACCACGGTTTCACTTATGCAAGTACCTGTAGAGAACGGATCGCGGACGCAACACAAACTCGCAGTCCTTAATTACAAACTTGTTTTACTTTTAAAGCTCTTATTTTGTAAAATAGTTTATCAAATACAACACGCAACACACATTAGACGTCATAAATGCCCTCACATTTCATCAATAAGTAGTAACATACATATACGCATCGCACATGCAAAAACGCACACGTTTCTCTCTATGAGAAAGAAAAAAAAACAATCTTACGAATTCTCGCTAATTGAGTTTTTTTACACATATAGAGCGAATCAACAGATTAACTTATTGTGCATCATAGAAGGGCGATTATCGCTCGCGCTAAATCTACGTGTATGGACGGATATTTTGCTAAAGGCAGAGATATACATAGATATACATATATATATGTTGTATAAAAAGTTTTCGATAAAACCAAAGGTTGGCGTGAGATCACCTTACTTATGGAAAACGATACGGTAAAGCTAATCAAGTAGCGTATTGTATAATAAAGTGACGAAGAAATCCGCATATTTGCGAAGATACACGTAATGATGAAGATTGTTCTATTAAATCTATTAATACTCGTTAAGAGACAATAATGCACGACATCGGGCACACTTGTGGCAGTGTAAATACCGTATATCCGCAACATGATTTAAAATCACCGCTTTGTGGTAACTCCTAGTCATTATACACACTAAAAATTTTTTTTTTTTTTTTTTTTTTTTTTTTTTTTTTTACGTCTGTTCTTACATCATTGAACGAATCTCTTTGATCGATCTGCTACGTCTGTTCTGTCGAACTGTCTGAACAAACAACAGTAGTGACAGTGTACGTACAATAATTGAAAATACGAAGTTTGTTTGTGTTCTCACACACGGCTTCGTCGAAAAAATTAATAAAAATAAAAATTGTAATAAATAGTAAAAAAAAAGCTTGATTAATTCCTGTTATTCTTTTTTATTTTACATATTTTTTACGCCAAAAAATATGAGATTTTTATAATTAAAATCTGTGTAATCTTCTATGTAAGATTTAAAATCTTTCTCCAGTCAAATATAAATACATTTGTCATCATACGATGTATAATATTTATAAACTTGCATATATATATATATATGTTATAAATTTAATTTGTAATTTTTCCATTAACATGTATATATATTTATGTACAGTAAAAAAATCTACTATTTAGATTAATCATAAATATTCAGTATATTAAAAAGTTCTTAACAATGATATACTTTCTTTTCAATAAAAAAAAAAAAAAAGTAGGGTACTATATAAGTAGGTACTATATAAGTTTTATCTTTTAGAAATATACACGCTCACGTTACTCGATGAACGACAGTCTCTTGAATTAGCGGTATTAAATGCCGCTTTCTGGACGTAATTATGATTAAGTAATACGTCGTTGTAACAAATAACGATCCGTCTTCTTTGGAACACGCGAGAAATGAGTATAAACAGATGTATTGTATACTACATCCACTCTCTCGGCTATTATAGACAAAAGACTGACCGAACCGTACGGATTGAGATCTTTACACGACGTTGCATATAAAAAAAAAAAAAAATTCATACACACTCGTCCCTTCCAATCTCGTTTTTTAACAAAAAAAAAAAAAAAAAAAAAACAGTAAAGTGTTTCGACAATATACAAAATGAAGAAACACATCTTAGATTTTAATAAAATTCATTTTCTAATCAAGAGTCTTATGAAGGACTTGCGTGTATTTATTACGCAATCACCGAGCGCATTTCGGTGGAGTCTTTCTTACTCTGTAACTCAATGATAAAATTTCGACTTAACAAAGTGCTATTTTGTGATACATTTTGTATCTACGCAAAGTGATTCGCTACGCGAACTCACGTGTTAAAAGGTACAAAATAAATCAGCTGGAGTCACTATACTTACTCAAATCCGTCAGTCAGACGATTTTGTATAAAGTTCTTGTTGACGCGAAAAACAAACACTCTAGCATCAGTTTTCTATCTAACAATGAGCCATAACGTTTATCCGCATCACGTTATTTTTCTTAGTCCAGCTGCTTCATTCATCAGCAACTGACATTTATTTATTGTGCGTTACGCGTTCCGACGATTTTACCTCGGTTCGTGCTGTTTTCATTCGAAATGGCACACACAGTGTCGTGTAAATCGGCAGCATTGTGAGCGATTGAATCTCTTATTGTGCGACACGTAGCTGGCAGTGCTCGTCGTCACGAGATATTTGGCACGCAATGTTCGTCGCGCCCGACAACGCGAGTTTTTTTCCGATCTGAATATCGTCGTAAAAATTCAATTATAGAGCCGTTACATCGCCGTTTCCAGCGGCTGACTCTTGCTTCTCGCGGACGCCGACAACTGCGTAAGTTCCGTAGGTTCGTTGACTAGGAACGCGTCCAGATTGGTCTCCAGTAGCACCTCGCTTTTCGAGCGCAGCGGCTTCTCCTCGCCCGTGTCGAAGTTGGTCTCCAGCAGCGCCTCGCTTCTCGGTCTGCTCTCGGCCTCATAGTGATAGGGATGCGGCGGCACAGGCGGCTGGAAGTCAGACGCGTACTCCGGAACCGGCTCGGACGCCTGGCTCGGCGTCAACGTGGCCATGCGCCTCGAATCGTATTCCACGGGATCGTAAGCGGTCGATGACGCCTCGATGTCATGTTTCAATTCGCTTATCGAATCGGTGAACGCCATACTCGAGTTCAACGGCAGCGTTGACGCGTTATTCATGTACGAGTTCTCGGCCATCATGTGATTTTCGTCCATCGAGGTCGACCGCACGTTCGGTTGCGACGGCCAGTTCGAGGCGACGTCGCTTCTCGCCGCGAAAGTCGAATGATTGCGAAAGCCCTCGTTGCGATACGCCAGATCAAAAACCGGATTGTCGATGCTCTGCGCCGCGCTGTATTTCTGCGCGTCCTTGAAATCGCTCGTGCTCGGCGAATATCGCGGATTGTGAGCCTCGTACACGTCGTAACTCTGATTGTCCTCTATCGAGGAGTTTAGTTGGGACTTGTCCATCGAGTCCAAACTGCCGCCGTTCAGCATACGCTTGTAATCCAGTGACTTCGAATTCAACGTGTCCGTGGATTGTTTGGTCTGAAACACAACGCGTTTGTATTAAAATTTTTTTCATAGTTTCCTGAAAATAAATTAAACTCTTCTGCAAAACAATGTGCTGTACAATTCACGCAATTCAATTAATTTTAAAAGTTACACATTGATCGGATCTTACCGCGATTGGTTTTCGCCGATAAGCAAGCTCTGTGAAACCGGACGTGGAGCCAATTGATCGAAGAGAATGCATGGATTGCCTGATGGAGTTGCGTCTCTCCAGTCTCTCGATCTTGCGCTTTTTCGATTTGGAAACCCAAAGCGCTATCGCTGCGGTTAGCAGCGCGAGCGCGACACCAGCGGCTCCCAGAACTCCGACCGCGACGATGTCTTTTCTCCACGAAAGAGGATCGATGTGGACCTTCGGATCGATCTCGCAAACGAACGGATTTGGTTGCGAGCAATGATCAATCTCAATGGTCTGATACGTGAAGATCGTGCACTGATCCACACGATCCAACTGCTGCACCCACATGCGTTCCGAATAATCGAATCGTTCTTGCTGTCTTCGCGCGAATCTCCAGAGCTCCCGATAATCCCCCATAATAAACGGCATCGACGCGTTCGCCAATCTACAGAAATCCCGCGCGCTGTAGAAATCCATCGGCGCCCCGATGAAGATGTAACACGTGTCGCCGACGAGATCCCAACTGGGCGGACACTTGCCGTTCAACACCGACTTATTGTTCATGTGAAAGGGTTGATAATCGACCTCCAACAGCTCGGGCGAGTCCCCGCGATCCCTGATGCGTCCCGCCACCGCCAGAGTCTCGTTGTATCCCCACCAGTTGTGTCGCGCGTCCACGTGTGCTGTCCATATCTTCAACTGTTGTGATCTATTCGTGGTGAGCATCTCGTAATCGTTGTCGGGATTGAAGAACACGTTGTCGACGTATTGCTGCCCGGGTGTGCCGGCGACAATGGTGCTGCGGCCTTCGCGATCTACCGCGTAATTTTTGTAAAACCCGTTGTGAGACGTGCTCTGATAAATTGGCAAACGCACCCTTTCGAATCCCGAAATCTCCAACAGGTGCATGCCGAGGTTTCCGTGCAGATAATTGAGCGTCATATTGCTGACCACTTGCTTCAGAATAATATTGTTGTCGTATGGGGCGTTGTTCTTCGTGAAATAATTTCTGTAAATGATCACTTCCTGGTACGGACTGCTCTGACGACCCTCGACGTACAACGCGGGCTTGTTGAAATTTTCCGCGAACAGATTGTTGTGAATCCATCCCTTGAGCGACGTTGCCGAACCTCTCGAATCCGCGCGAATTGACAGTCCGCCTTGATTCCGTCGCACCAGGTTGTTTCTGAAGTAAAGCGACTGCGTGTTCTGAACGTCGAGCCACAACGCGGATTTGCACGTGGAAAAGTTGCCATACAGCTTCTCGCAATTGTTCACGAACTGATTGCGCTCGATCGTCATTATGGCGTTAACTTCGCCGGCGCTCGCGTACTTCATGGCACCCTCCCGGCAGTTGGATATCACGGAGTAAGACACGTTGTGCTGCACGTCGCGATTAAACCCGATGGCGGATATCGGGAGAGTCACGATTTCCGCGATAAATCCGTGCACGTTGCTGGCGCCATTGGCGAAGAACCTCACGCTCAGACTGGGATTTCGCGTTCTGAACAGTCTCTTCTCGTCGGGAGTGTTGGCTTCCAAGTGGCCTATCTTCTTGGAAGTGATGTTGTAGATATCTCCGTCGTACAAAACAATACCGTCGGCACGGCCTGGTTTGCCGGTGTTGTTGTAAAGATTGAATTGCAAAAGTCTGAATCCGAACGGTTTCGCTCCGTCGGTGCTACGGAAGATCTTCACGCAATTCACCGGATAATTGTCGTACTTGTGATAGACAATCACGCGCTCCTCGATTGTGATCTCCTTGGCGGTGTCGCACATGTCGATCAAGCTGAACAGGTGATAAGGGACATTGAGGTCCTTGATGGGCGTGAACGAGCTCTCGTCCGACTCGCGGCCTTCTCCCGTCAGAGATAGTACGTTCACGCCGTTGCCCAGGACGTTGTTGATCGTGTTGAACAACAATTCCACCGTGTTCGTAGGAGACACGAAGTTGATGCCGTGATAAGCGCTGCGCTCGATGTTGACGTGCACCACCGCCGGGGACCTCATGATCGATTGTATCGCGGACGATTTCTCGAAATGTAAAATTCCAGCGCCGGTTATGTTGATGTACTTGAGAACCGACTCGATGTGTCTGTGGGTTTCGTGAGTCACGACGTCGTGAATGCGGTGCTCGTACAGCGAATGCTCGAACTCGCTGTTCGCGATTCGTATACCACCCCAGTAATCGTACGCGTCGTTCAGATTTCGTCTGCCGCAGTGCAGGAAAACGAACTTACCGTCCCACGGGCATTCGTGACGATGGCCGAACAGCTGACCGTTCAGTCTGATCTGACAATCCTTGAGACTCGGCTCTTTTCCGGAGCACTGCAGCGGTTCGGGCCAGGACCACACGCGCGTCAACGATCCGGGATGAAGTTCGTATCTGCGATCGTACGACACGTAGACGTTGAGAGTGTCGTAACCGAGTTGGCGACACGCGACTTCCGCGTTGCGCTCGGTAAACCGATCGTCGCATATCGGAATCCACTGCAGGGTCGTCTCGTTGAAGTACTCCAGAAATCCCTCGTGGTATAAGGTCGAGCAGCGTCCGTCCTTGCACAAACGGATCGTCTCGTCCGAGACGAGATTGGCGGAATTCTTGAGCGTCTGTTTCGCGAACGTGGAACTTGCGCCCGCGTCCGTGCGCTTCATCGGTCTCATTACGATTTCGTGACCAACCGCGCCCTCGGCTTTCAGAGTTCCCAGAACCAGAATCCCGACGTTCGGAGCGAATTCCATCACAACGTCGGAATAGATGCGCAGAGTTGCTTCCGGCATGATCGTGATGTCGGATCGTATAACGTAAGGTTCGGATCTCGCGTAAAGCGAGAGATTGTCGATTATACGACCGCCCAGATTGTCCAAGTCGATTGTCTCTGGATTTACGCGCCACTTCGCGGATATGAACGCGTCCAGCGAGTCGCTCATCAAGTACGGCCTGTAATTGGCCACGGCGTGATCGTTCCAGTCGTCGAAATCGAAGATTCTTTGTCTGATGAGAGTGTCGTTGGCGGTGCCCCACCAATTTTCCCTAACGTCCACCTCATTGTTAATCTTGGCCGTTCTGATCCCAGCTAGTAACTCGTAATCCAGCGAGTTCTCTCCGAAAAGATTGTTGATGACTTTCACCTTCTGTATGCCGTGGAAGCCGACGACGTAGCTGGGATTGTCGAACGTGCGACGCGGCCCCATGCCGATTAGATCGTAGGTGTTTCGTTTGACCTCGTTGTAGAAGAAGCGCGCGTAGACATCGCCGAGGATCTCGGACTGACTGTCCGCGCGGAACTCGACCATGTAAGCGCCGCTGTTGCCCTCGATGCGATTGCTATCGATCCTGATCCTCTTCTCCATGCCGCGTATCGATATCAGACCGGTTTTGCAACGATTGCTGTCGAAGTGATTGTAGGATATGTTGAGATGCGCGAAATGGCCGTCCACCACGAAACCGAACTGCTCGTTGTTACGCCAGGTATTGTTCCTGAAGTACAAGGAGTGTGTAAAGTTCTCGTTGTACTGCCAGACATCCGGCAGCAACACCTCGAATCCGCTTCCGCGATTTCTCTCGACAGTGCTGTCTTGCATTATCCAGTGGAAAAGATTGTTGGAGTGTCTGGCGTCGTGACTGAACTGATGTACGCCCTTGCCGTTGTCTATGATCAGACTGTTGTTTATGTGTATCGATATCTCGGACAAATTGGACTGGAAAATGTTCCAGTAAGGCGAGTAAACGTAAACGGCCTCCTCGCGATTGTGCGATATCTCACAACCGACCAGCTGAATGGTCTCGTTGGCTTTTCGCAAAAAATGATCGCCGATCTCGTTCAAATATCGATTGTAATAGTACGCGAGTATGCCTTTCTGATTGCTTTTAATTTTCGTTTTTGTAACAAACAACGTGGGAATAGGACCGGTGATTTTATTGTCTTTATAATCTCTGTTGTAGTCTTTATTTTGCATTGGAGATAAAAGCGACGTAACGGCCACGACGACACCACCGAGGGCGTTTTCGCCGCTGCTGTATTCCAAGATGATCACGTAGGAACTGGATGTGACGGGAAAAACGCTCAAGTCCCGTTTCACGTGCCAGCTTATTTGAGTCTTGCTCAGGTACTGCGAATCGTGAATTATAATTTGCTCCGTACTGCGATTTTCTATCGGGTTCAGCAACTGAATTCCGACGACGTAGCTCAACGTGGTGCATCTGACGTTAATAGTACGTCGAACGGACTGGCCGGTTACTTTGGTCGTTATGATGTACTTGGTCTCTCCGTTCTTGAGCTCGATGTTCTCGTTCGTTTCCGGCAAAATGATAGGATCGTATGGAGAATCAATCGTGGTGTCCGGAGTCTGCAAGAACCATCCCGCAAATTCTCTCTGCTGAACCGCTGAGAGAGCGGGATTGTGTTTTATCCCCGCGACTTTGTTGTTCTCAACGCGCGAATTGATTATCTTCATGCCCAGCTGCTTGAAACTGATGCCGCTTCCGCCGTTATTAGAGAACTCGCTGCTGGTGACGGTATTTATCGCGCCCGCCGAATATATGTCCGAGTATAAAATTCCCAGCCCGTCTTGCAGGTTGTTGACGACCTTGACTCCGTCCAGCGAATGTCGAGCAAAATCAATTTGCAAAGCTGTTGCAAAACACGACGTTTTATCATCTATAAAACTTGAATTCTATCAATTGCAAAAGCAACGAACTTACCTGGTTTGAATGAATTTGTTTTGTAATCAAGCAAACCCGCTTTCTCAATGGTCACGTATTGCAAATCGCTTCTTTGAGCCAACGGTCCCAATCTAAGACCCGCCCATGCCGCCTCCAAACATCTAACGCCCACGTCGTTGGCATGAGTGCACGAGTTCTCGAAATCCTGCTCTCTCTCTGCGCGACACTTCGTTATGTCGTTGTCGTCCTTGGTGCACCGAACGTTGCTCAGAAGTATATCCTCGTTGATCCCCGCGTTCGGTATTTGTGATCGTTCCATAAACCAATTCTCAACGTCGAGGATGAATCCCAATTGATGACAAACGAGGGCTGCATCCAGAATCGTCCAGCCGTAGTTGCACACGGTGCCCCATTTATTTCCAATTTTCACCTTAAAAAAAAAAAAAAAAACCAGAAAGAAATTATTACAAACTGAAACTTTTTAACTTCAATATCAGAGAATAAAAGCGTAATACAACTGTTGCTCGAATTTAGACTCTGAATGTAAAGCTGCTCGATTTACCTGCAGTCTTCCTTCGAGATTGGTTTTGCCACCGAGAAGCCTCACCGACGCGGACTCCACGTCGTCGATATGGTTAATAATAACTTCGTCAGTTTCATTGTTCGGTGTCACAGAGAGTTCCTCTTTGAGCGTGAACAGAATGTTGCTGGGTCCTTTGCCGTGCGCGTCCAATTTGCCGGCAACCATCATTCCCACGGCCGGCGGGAAGCGTAACGTGACGCCCGGTTGCAGTATCAACTTGCCGCCTGGTCTCACGTTGATGTCGCGCTCGACGATGTACTCTCCAGCTCTTAATTCTTCCTGGCCGTCGACCTCTCCGCCGACGAGATTCGTGCCTGGTGTGACAAATTGCGGCACGAACGTCGGATTCGGGATTATGGTGTTCGTGCCGGGATTGCTGGAGTGCAGCAAATAGGGTAAATACTCGATCTTGGCGAGATTGTATCTGTCTTTCCTAAAAAGTCAAAGTTACAATCTTATTTTGCCGTTTTACAGCTCAAGATGTGTATTAAAAATATTCGAAAGTAACATACCTGTGAAACAGTCGATTAAATATCACCTTTTCCTCCCCGGATCCCAGCCAATTGTAAGTGCAATTGATAACCTTGCTCTGATCTTCCAGATGAGAACCAATCTCGTAACGCGACTCGGGATTCTGTAAGATGTTACGGAAAACCTCAACGTTGCTCGAGGATACGACAACGACTGCGGCCACTCTCGAACGCGGTATCAATTTGACGTTCGGCGTACCGCCATTGTCGAACAGCTCCCAAACGCGATTGTTTCGCAAGAAGTTTCTCGTGAACAACAGTTTCTGCACGTCGCTGTAGGGCGACAAACCGATGCTGACCACGAAAGTGCCGCGATTGTTGTAAAACTCGTTGTGTCGAATCACGATCTCCGCGGGCAAAACGTTAAATTCCTCGTAGAAAGGATTCCTTATTAGAATTCCGCCATTTGATTGATCTATGAAGTGATTGTATTCTATCGTAGCGTCGAGATTGAGCGCCGGACTCAGTCTGATTCCCAGTTTTGCGTTCTGAATGAAAGAATTGTGTCCGATCTGCAGTTTCATCAATCCGTTGTCTCTTCTCCAACTGGATTCCACTTGCAACGCCGTCTCCGAGCTGGAATTGAACCAATTGCCGGTGACATTCACGTACGAGTTGTCAGTTGCATTGCCGACCTGTCAAACGAAAACGGTCAATATATAAATTATTAAATTTTAAAACAATTAAAACTCTTAAAAATATTATTTAAATATCATGCACACCAGAATGCCGATGTCTGTGTTGCATAATATTTGCGAGTACTCGATCACCGTTGTTTGATTGAAATACTCGTATTCCGTAGCGGAGCTGTCGTTTAGCCACACCGCGAAGCCGTAACCCCGGTTGGACGACACGCTGCTGTGCGACACGTTGCGACTGCCGCCCGTGACGGTAATGTTGATACCGTCTCCCTGATTGAACGAAATACGACTGTCGGTGATATTGACGTCCATCGCACCGCCCAATACGTGCACGCCGGCCACGTGTTGATTGTTCGACACCGAGGTCTCGTGAATGTGCAGGGCAGATCTCAGCTTCTCCGCAACTATGCCGCGGCCGTTGTTGCTCGTTATCGTGCTGCCGGTTACGTTGAGATCGTACGTCTTTTCTGTCAAACGAGAGGAAAATACGATATAAGAAACAACTACAGTCTCAGACGAGAAAGCGTATTTGTTATAAATTCCTGGAATGCTTACTGTAACCTGCGGATAATCGCACGAACACGATTGTGCTCGCCAGAGGATTCGCCATAAACTTTACAAAGAGATTCTCACGGGTCGAAGTCACGCTCTGCGGCAATGTGCCATTTCTGACTTTAACGCGGGCCAAAAGTCTGTCCTCCCTGTCGCCATCGTACACCTCAATGACAGCGCTGTCATTCCTGTCGGTTCTCATTTGGAGAAAGTGCATTGTGAGAACGCGATCCGACCACGTTAAAAGATGCTGGAACACAAATTATCGCTAATTAATGATCACGTTACTTCGATATATTTCATGCGAGAGGCAGGTTGATTGTTGGTTTGGCAGCGAGCGAAATGACTCACCTGCGTGCATTGTTTTATTCTGGGAGAATATTTAGTCTGTTCCATGAATATGGTGACGGGAAAGACCTGACTGGCCGTCTTGGGAAAAGTGCAGAGATCGTAAATGCCGCTGCGATCCAGCTTGTCGTCCGGTCGTTCGTCCGAGTGCACGTACTTTATGCCGTCCGCTCCGTTCTCAAGTACCGTGCAATCGTTAATGTGCGTCATTCCGTACGAGCTATTCACGTAAATTCCATATCCTGAAAATCAAACGCGAGATGATTTATTTGTTCGATTTCATTTACTTATTCACTTAAAAAAAAAAAAAAAAAAAATCAAATAAACTTGCGGTTATACCTTTGTTGTGTTGCACAGTGCAGTTGTTTATCGCGACTGGCGCGTCCGGCGCGGTAACGTTGATACCTGTAAGAGCGGAACGGAGAACAGAAACCGATTCCATTCTCGGTGGCACGCCTTCCGCGTGAATCGCCGACGTTACGTTGTTCTCTCTCCCAGTTCCGGCATATCTGTTTGTCAAATCAAACGACACGATTTTTATATTAAGCCTCACGTGTTATCAGAACAGAATTTAACGTTTATATCGATATTTTTGCGTAAGGATACTCACTCGATCACTACGTGCCGTAAAACAGATCGGGACAAACGTACGTTGAGCGTGTTCTCTTGAATAAGTTGCGTGTTGTACAACGCGTTCTCGAATCGTATTCCTCGCCAATGCTTGATCGCCGTGGTTGCGCCATCGTGGTAAGGCGAGCAAGAAATACCGAGATCCGGGTGGTAATCTGTAATTTTTTAAAAATAATTGCGTATAAAAAAATCTTCGTATATTTAAATAATGTTTTTAAGTAATTTTTAAAAACTTCTCACTTTCGCACAAATCTGCTTTATGCAATTAATTAAAAATGAAATGACTGTTGCGCCTTTTCACTCAATTGCGAAACGAGACTGTACGATTCTGATGAAACGACAAAGGAATTTGCAACTCACCGCAAACACCGGCGCCCAATTGTCTCTCCGACCAACGTTCGCAATTGGTCAGCTCGGACTCGGTGCCGCGACAGCCTGGTTCCTCGTAAAGAAGACGCGGCTTGGACGGCCACTGTCTGTCGATCCATGACCACCACTGTCCGCCCTGATAGCCGAGCTGTCGGCAAGCCGTTTCCAAGTCAGCGCGAGTCCAGCTGCAAGACGCGCGAGAAGAGATTTTATATTTATGTACAATATCTGCAGCGGTATCTCCATTGTTACGGTGTTAGCCACGTTCGTCGGGGTTTACGTACTTTCGCGAGTTCGTGCAGACGGAACGCCAGTGGTCCCGGTGGAAGAGCTGCAGTCTTCCCGTTAACGGACTCGGTCCGTCAACTAGGCGTATCAAAGGTGATGTCTGACTATCCTGCGTTTTCACTTCCGCCGCGGTTAAGACAATCGGATCGTGCGCTTTGCCCTTAACAGAAAACAGAAAAAAAAAACAATTTAATTCCGTGTAAAACCTGATAAATAAAAAACCTATACGTGATAAATTTGTTATTTTCCCTAATTAAAAACAAAACAAAAATGTAAAACTATTGGAGTAAAATAACAGAAGATAATCTTTGCAGTTTGAAGAACGAGGACTCTCAGAATCTTTTTTACTGTGATGTTTTTTTTTTTCGTTCTCAGTTTACGCGACGAATCTCTCGCGCGAGGGCCGAAAAATTCTAGTTACGCAGCTGATCCGTGCCAAGAGCGTTGCTGCGAAGGTCTCGGCACTTCTTCTCGGGGGTCTATAAGCGGATTACCGAGGTCGTCGGGTTAATCGCGCGGGTCAAGAACCGTCGGTTGACGCGTGACCTGAAACGCATCGCTTAGAGCATTTAGAAGCGGCGGTGCTCTGAATCACTCGAGCGGACCGTCGTGCGCGCGTCCGTCGTCGTCGTCGTTTCGCGCATCCTCCGTTCTTAATCACCCGATTAGTACTTTCTGCGGATAAGAAGTATTCATTTACAGGGACCCGTACTGCTCGTTGTTTTCTCTTTAAACCGTGGTTTTAGGGCATTTAATCCTCTCCACGTATACGATAGCGCTTCACAATCGTATCTATCCTATATGTCACAGGTGGAACTTGATAAGTCGCAGCGTCGTGCGCGGTGAACATCGTTGAATAAACTGTCGTTATCTGCTTATCCCTGTGAAAACATCGAATAGAGAGCACAGGTACATTTTTTTTTTATAAGATTCGATTTTTTCCCCGCTTTCTGGCTCATATCGAATTACTCACTCATTTTGTGAGAACTAATGAGTCATCATGTTACAAAAAAAAAAAAAACATTTTTCTTTACTTTTCCGTTAAATTACAAGTTAAAACAAGTTTTAATAGTATTTTCAAATATTAATTATGAAAGTTTTTTAACGTGTCTTTTTAAACGATATCTAGCGATTTGTAAACAACGCTGAATCTGCAGAGAACATGTAATTGAATACGCGTGCTCTTTTTTAAATTGTTACACCGTTGCGTGACGCAACGTGCAATTAAAATAGCAACAAAATAGCATCTAATAACACCCGTTCAGAAGCGTATTGACGCGCAGATATATATTGAAATATACACACGCATACGGGATTCACAGCGCTGTGAATCCTATCTTGCTAATATGTTCACGTCCGTAATGAGACAATAAACGCGATGATGCTCGCGTGTTCGCCGGCGTTTCCGGTGTTAGCCTCGGTGTCCTCCGCTCTGCGCGCGCGAAAGGACCCCCTCTTTCCTGTACGTATGCCCATCGCTTTACATTCTTTCGCGATTGTGTACGTTTATCGAATTGAATAATCGTTTTGGAATCCCTTGCACAGGTCCTGCTTCAATTGCAACGACGGATATTGATCGACTAATTTGTCTTCGGTGGACAACAAACTAAAAAGAAACATCGATATCTTATCAGGATCGATCAACCTGTTACACAAGTTGAACAAATATTTACAATTTAAACAAATTACAAAGATATTTCACACACACACACACACA
>QVOB01021148.1:0-11953 GCA_014839585.1 Pseudomyrmex concolor | reverse complement strand
TATAAAGAGAGAAGTTTCAAAAAATATATCCCGGGAAAAAATGGATTAAATCTAAGTAGATCTATTTTAAATCTAACAAGATAAAAAAATAAAAAAAAAAAACATCTACTTTGATCTAAATTAGATCTAAATAAATATAAAGTAGATCTAAATAGATATAAGTAGATCTATGTAAATTAACACTTTATTTATTATTAGATCTTCTTTAGATCTACTATCTGAGATCTACTCAGATCTGCTTAGTTCTGCTTAGATCTAACATAATAAATCTGAGTAGATCTACTATAGATCTAAAATAGATCTACTGATAAATAAAGTATAAATTTACATAGATCTACTTATATCTATTTAGATGTACTGTATAATCTATTTAGATCCAAGTTGGATTTACTTAGATCTATTTTTCCATTTTTTTTTTATCTCATTAGATTTAAATTAGATCTAATTAGATTTAATCCATTTTTTCCCGGCTAGAAAATTTAGTCACAAATTTCACAATATTTCTATACAATAGTTATTTCTTCCTTAGAAAAGCGATAGAGGTGAGACGAAATCCAATGCGAGTGTCGAAGAAGAATTTTACGAGAGATTTTTCTCAATCCAAACAACAACTGTTGACCAAGAGAGACGTTTGTTCGAATTACGAATCCGGCAAACGCGCGAAATCGTCCCCCGTGCCTTACATGAACACCAGATCCGTCACCCGGAAGATGTACACCGTAGGCGCTACTTACCAAGCGCCAACCAAGAGAGACGAAACCGAATGGAAGGAATGGCCTGTACACGGAATGCACGAGAGACCCGTTTATCATCCTCAAGTAAGATTACACGTGCACGTACATATATGTGCACGTGTAAACGTAATTGTTTTTTTTTTTTAGGCTGGCCTAGCGGTAGAATATCTAGGACGATATTTCACTAGCCTCAATGGATTATCCTACTGCGAGATTGTCGATCAGCCGGAGATCGAGATAGTCGCCGTAGATCCGCACGTCAGCGATCAGTCGGTCTCTTCGACTGAAAAGAGACCGTTGAGAGAAAAAACAAGATCGAACGGTAAACGTCCGCTGAGTGTCGCGGACGCTTTTCTGTCCCCAAGAAACAAGTCCTTCGGGACTTGCATGCACGGGAGTCTTCACTACGTGCTTGGTTATTGCTCGCAAATTATGTCACCAACTTACAAGCGAGCTATAGAAGAAAAAATGACAAACCTGACAACCAAGACGAGTTTTCTGAACTCGTCGGAAGAGAGGTGCGACAAGAACGGCGTCGCAACAACAAATTCGTCCGAGAACGTCGGTAAGATCGTTGAGGAGGCGAACTTACTGGAGGCCTACGCCATCGCCATAGCGCACGGCGTTCGGAATAATAAAAGTATCGCGAATGATCGAAGAACCATTTCGAATTTACCGTCGTCGGCGGCGTGCGTGCCAAAAACCTCGTCTGTGACGGAAACTGACAAGATCAGCTCTCAACCGAGCGGCGATTTGACGCGAATGAATCTGAAGCAAATCCTTCAAGACGCGTCCTCGAACAGCTCTCTGATATTGCTGAGAAGTTCGACCTCTAAAGGGAACGATGCATCCGATACGATCCAATTGGAAGGTGCCGACACGGAAATGTCGTCGATTTACAAGAGCGGTCGTGCGTGTTCAAATGAGACTGCGTGCGGTTGCAAGGAATCGTCGACGTGGAACAATCTCTACAATTTGAAGAGACAAGCTTTGGATGCGCAAAACTATCCGACGAAGAAGACCTTTTTGGAGAAGGAAACCAACAGGATTTCTCTCCAAACGGCAAACAAACCTCACGAAAAAAACAGAAGTGTCGACGAAGCGACGATTAATACAGAGAATTCAAATAACAGACTGTCTGCAGCGAGTTCCAACAAGAGTCGCGCGTGGAGCAAGACTTCGGAAATCGCCAGAATTCTGTCGGAATACAACAAGACAATATCGAGAAAATCCGCGATACACAATCAGATTTACAACTCGAGGAGTGTAAAACCGAATCTGACAAGCAGTTCGAGCGTTTTGAACTTGTCGAGGAGTTTGTGGCGGAAAGACGCGACAACGGAGACAAATCGGAACTTGATAACCGACACGAGCAGGGATTTCAGTTTTTCGCAGGGAAAATGGAAGAGATTTTATTTGACCCAGGATCAGATCAAGAACACTCGGACCGCTAATCAAAATTCTTGGCACGGCTATTCGACATCGTTGGGAAATTACCCGAACTCTCTGAGGAATCGCGCAAATCTAAGCGTTTTAAATTGCATGAGAGAGAAACCTGTTGAATCTCATAACGATTTGAACAAGCTCGAGGTTGCTGCTGACGCGAAGCCGAGAGAAACGAAATCGGGATATTCCGTGGACGAAACGTCGATCGCGAAGACAAAGTCTATGCAGGAATTGCTTGAAAACACGGCTATCTTGTATTGCGCCGCCAACGGGGTTCATCAGGACGATTTGTCGACCTATATCGACACTCTTGACGCCAAGCAAAGTGCGGAATGGCTGCAGGAGTGGAAGAATTCTGTTGTGTAAAAAATTGGAAGTAAAAAACCCCCAATATTTTGTTTAATATAACACACGAACATACAGGTATATCAGTTGTTGAGTTTAAAGTTGTGTTCAACTCGGAAATATTTGTCAACGAAATCGCTTTGCAAATGAAGCAGTTTTTAAATATATATCAATAAATTTATTAATACTCTTAATAATACTTACAATACATTAATATATTTTTTTATTGAGATTTCTCTCTTCCATTCTCGTAAAATTAGAGATGATTGAAAAACAACGCACATAGAAGGACATATGAAGTAGTTTTTAAATATATATGAATAAATTTATTAATTAATATTATTAATACTCTTAATAATATTTACAATAAATTAATATCTTCTTTTATTGAGATTCTATTCTCATAAAACTAGATGAGTAAGAAACAACGAGTTTTTTTTTTCTTTTTTTTTTTTTATTTTCTGTTGTTGATGTTATTTAATCGTTAAAATAGAGTATTTTAATTATCCAAAGCGAGAGGGGGAAATTCTTCTGATAGATTCCGAAATACATTTTTATAAAACGTGTAACAGAGAAATAGTACATGTGTATACGTTTCGAACTTTAAAATCGCTCTCCTCTAAAATTACTAACGGCAAGTTCCACTTGCCGATCGCAATGCTCGTGAGCGTTATCTATGTTTAACTTTCGATGAAAAGCAAGGATGAAATGATTCCATGAGCATTGCGAACGGCAAGTGGAACTTACCTTAAAATGTAACTTATCAAGTTCTTCTCCTATGGTATTACGAATATTATAAATTAAATTTCGACTATATTTGCACATATATACGCATTTTTTAAAGTCAAATAATCGAAAAAGTTTTTTAAATATTATTTATGTACATTATATTTTTACACACACATATATACGTGTGCACGCACATACACATATGCAAACAAAAATTTGAAAAATACTTATATGTATAGATAAGAGAGTAAAAAATATTTTACTTCACTCCGATAGCGTATACATAAACATTTCTCTTGTTTGTATTTATAAAACTTAATTACGTCGAATCTTCACGACGAGAGTGTTCCGTTTTCGTGATTAGCACCACACCGCCGTTGATTTCAGCGTGTAAAAGAAGAATGCAAATTACTAGAATCGCGAAATAGATTAACAATAATGCCACAATGCTTAGCTGTCGTTGTCAGTCTTTGTTCTGCCTCCGCTTTCGGTGTTTGTATTTATGAGAGCTGGAAATTATCAAGATATTTATGTAATTATTTATGTTACAAAATCTGCAAATAACCTAAAAAGTTTGTAAGCAAATATTTTAATATCTTTTGAATTTACCTCTTTCTGTCGAATTCCAATTCGCTGTCCTCGCTGACGGTCTTGCTTTCGGTCAGTTCCTCATTGGACGATTCATTTTCATCACTGTCGAACTTTCGATCGGAGCTCTTATCAGAATCATCGTTATCTCGTTTTTTCATCGATTTTTTCTCGGCTGTCTCCGAATATTTTTTGTCACCCCTTCTCTTGCGCTTCTCGTCCTCGGAAGCGCCGCGTCTCGTTTCCTCTCTGTGCGACGATTTTTTTCCCTCGCGTTTTCGCGATCTATCCTGCTTGCTAGAATTGCGAGAACTCGATGTCGAGTATCCGGTATCTTGGCGGTTTTTTCTATCATAAAGTATCATATTTACATTATATTATTATATTATATAAAGTAAATTTTAAAAACAATTTTGAAAGCAAACCGTTTGAAACGAGCAACATTCTTCGGAGATAAGTCGAATTTGTCGACATCTTCCAACGACTCCTCGCTTTCGCTATAATTCGCTTCCACGTCTTTGTCGCGTCGTCTTCTGTACTTATCGTCCCGCGTACTTCGCACCCTCGCGTCCCTGTACATGTCGCTTCGAGAAATAATGCTGATATTCGACATCTCCATTTTATTTCGTTTCTTGCTCGTCCGTTTTTTGTTCTTGTTCTCACTTTGCACCACGTAAAGTCGATACAATTGCAGCAGTATCACCAGCGTGTTCTTACACGTAAAGAATATATTCATATAACTAACTATCCGGTAATGAATTATCAATATCAAACGAAACGCCAAAAACGGTCCGTCCTGCGAAAGATACGGCATCTATTAGGATCTTTATAAAATTAAATCAAATATTATTGCTAATATTATTGCTAAGATAATCTTCATACTTGAAGAATCATGTTCAAAGCGATTCCCCATACGTCGATGCTGCAACAACTGGTCTCCGTTGAGCGTATCTTTTTTCTCGCGACGGTGCCGGACGACAATCGGGACTTTCTCGACTTGGTGGCGGTGAGCACGACTGTGAATTGCATCAGAGACCAAGCCCAGATGCCCAGAGTCAGATAAACAAGCACGGGTTCGCGCGCTATTCTGTCCTCTTTGAAGGAGTCGAAGAACTCGATGATATCGGCCGCGGTGCCGATGTAGACCAACAGAAGCTGACTAAGCTGATCGCGAGTTAAATCGCCCTTCGGCAACATCCACCGGCCGATTATCAGGATCAGCATTAGAAACTGTTCGATCAGAGTGACCCACGTTTCTGTCGAAATCTGTATGTCGGGTAACTGAATATCAACCTAAAAAAACGAAGTTTTCGCTGCTCTCCATATGATAGTTCGTTTTATTTATAATTGACTCGAATAGAAGACGATAAAAATACAATAAAATTTTTACGCACGCCCAAGGCTTCTTCCAGGTGTTTCAAATCGCCAGCTGCTAAATTGGACAAATCGAAATTCTCAGATATGTTGATATCCGACTCGCGAGACTTCAGCCTCCTGTCCACTTTGTCGAGCTCCAGCAGCCAGATCGCGGGTACCACGCTGCTGAGATAGAGAAACACAGACGGACAAAACCTGGAAGAATAAAATATTGTATTGTAAAAAGCTAATATTACACGTACATTTTTAAACAAAATTATACGTCAAGTCTGCAACCATTCAGATTAAAATCCGCTATACATAAAAAACAACAGTCTCGATACAACAGTCTTGATACGCCTATTTGATCAATGTAGCGAAATAAGCGATATACATATATCGCGAATCAGGTCACGGTTTTGCTTTTACAAATGTCAATAATTTTTCTGTACGGTTCGCGCGATCTCACACAAAGTGGATTCCAACGTGCGCTCGTATTACTAATGCCTCAATTTCCGACTGTCAAAGACGAAGACAGTCTCACAACACACCCTTTCCGCAATGGGCAACTTCTCTTCGCATTAATCTTCCAAGTGATAGTCCTAATCTAACATCACTATATGTACTATTGCTGCGCGTGATATTTAACAAAGTATATACTTCGTGATTTTTTTTTATACATTTTATAAAAATATATTTATATATTTTTGCAGTCTTTTTTGAATGTTAAATAATAATAATAATAATAAAATTAATAATCAAAAAAAAGAACCCAAGAAAAAATTGATTAAATCTAAGTAGATCCTACCTTAAATCTAACGAGATAAAAAAATGAAAAAATACATCTACTTAGATCTAAATTAGATCTAAATACATATAAAGTAGATCTAAATAGATATATCTATGTAAATATATCTATGTAAATTTACACTTTATTTATTATTAGATCTTCTTTAGATCTACTATCTGAGATCTATTCAGATCTGCTTAGTTCTGCTTAGATCTGATATAAATCTGAATAAATCTACTATAGATCTAAAATAGATCTACTGATAAATAAGGTGTAAATTTACATAGATCTGCTTATATCTATTTAGATCTACTGTATATCTATTTAGATTCAAGTTGAATTTACTTAGATCTATTTTCTATTTTTTTATATCTCTCGTTAGATTTAAATTAGATCTACTTAAGATTTAATCTATTTTTTCCGGAGACACTTAAAAAATATTGATTTTTTGAGAAGATATTCGATCGTAAAGTCGCGTGGGTCTCACAGACCAAGTCTGACTAACTCCTAGGTGATTTTTGAGGTCTGAGCACGAAGAGTTAATGCACTGTATGCAGTTTGTGTAATTTATGTGTAATTTATTATAAATCATCAAATAATTGATTGTAAACCCTTATGAAAAAAAACTACTGCCGATTACATATAAATAAAGTCGGTAATATAAATATTACTGACAAGAATATTATTAGGTATTACAGGAGTCACTGAGAATATTATTGGCAATTACACAGAATGTCAGTAATTCTTTTATACTACTGCTGCAATTTATTACTGTCAGTAGTTCTTTTTAGTAAGGGAATACTTATATATGATAAAATTTATCTTAATAAAATTTCTTTAAATACCTACTTATACAATAAAATTTCTTTAAATACTTATATGGTAAAATTTATCTTTAATAAAATTTCTTTATATAATTTGTATAAAAAGAACGTTGCATAAATATAAAAATTTAGAACAAAAGTAGGAGTTTTTGCAAAGTAGAAATCGATGAACCATTTTTTAATTCTAGATTTTACACGTGTGTTTCTTAAACTGCGGTAGTTGCACATCGTCGATTATAATCGACGTACCACTTCCATTCCTGATTGTCCTTTATGGTAAGCGTGAAAATACCCTCGAAGAACAGCAACACGATCGGACAGCTGAGGTACCAGAAAAACGAGTTCTTCTTGAACGTCGTTACCTGCCAGATAGCGATAAACCCGTGTGACGCGAACACTAGACGCGTAATTATCGCCTTAATTGTTGCCAAAAACTTTGCCATAATCTCACGATTCTTCACGACTCTCTTCCTGATAAAAAAAATTGAAGAAAATCCGCGCGCGACACTCACGTTAAAGTACTACATGTACATCCGATTTTATTACGTCGTCGTTAAAAACATACTTGTGTATTTTCATCTTTGAAAAAAAAAATCAAAGACTTTCTTGTGGCGAGATAAAAACAATGTGGAAGAAAATAATCAAGCGACGCGCGGGACGAAAAGAACGGCTCGTTGAAGAAGCAACTTGCAAAGCCGTTCGCTTCTTTGCGACGCGCACATGCGCCATCGACGCGATATCGCGCGGGGCCGCCCCTCAAGTTTCTTTCTCGCGATCAAATTCGCGCGCGAGAAACACCACTCGCAGTTTTTTTTTTTTTTTGATAGGAGATGAGGAAAAATGTCGAGGAAAATTAAAATTCTATTCTGTACTTGTATTGTTGTTATTTTTATTTTTGTTCACCGACAGTTTTGTTTGCCAACTTATCACGAAATGTATGCACGCATGTACGGAGGGAAGAGAGAGAAAATGGAGAGTATCAGCAGGATTTCTTTTTAGTAGTACACTTTTTTATAAGTAAACACATTATTTTCGTGAAAATGTGAATCGTTGAGAATATACTATACAAGTCCTTGTCTCCTGTATCGTAACTTATGTATATGTATATATATACACATATACTTATTATGTATGAATACTCACACGATCCGGATAATTAAAAACAAAAAACTTAACGTAAAGTTCGATAAAAAGCATATTTAACAAGAGAGATATGACGAAACTCTAGTTTTCGTCGGCGAGTAAACTGCTATAAACGTAGTGTATGTCGTCCTATTGCGTGATGGTGGTTACGGGGGTATGTTTTGTATCACCTATGAGAGACACAGAGAAATGAGATGAGAAAGGAGCAGAGACAGAGAGAAAGAAAGAGAGAGAGAGAGAGAGAGAGAGAGAGAGAGAGAGAGAGAAAGGAGAAAGAGAGAGAGAGAGAGTAAAACGAGTGTAACAAAGCCTCTTTTTTGCTTTACCAAAATTTACGCGCGGAATCATTAATTTGAACCTAACAAAAATTTATTTTGACCTCAAACTTATAGGTTTGTTGGTCGGCGATGATAACGTCGGAAGGGTCGTCGGTGTGGAACACGTGGAGGTTTCGCCTGTGATGGCGTTGACAATAGCGGAAGAGTTTGTCTCGCTCTTATAACGTATGTTTGTGTACTCTCTGCCTAACTGAAGTGATTTCTGTAATTAAAAAAAAAAAAAAAAAAAACGAAACGATTAACAACAATAAATCGCTCATTTACAGCGCGGCGCATCCAGATTATACAATAATCAAATTGATTGTCAAAATTTAATACCTGTTCTGCTTGCATACGATGATGAATAGTTTCGATATAATGCAGAACGGCAAGATAGACGAATTTATATTGCGCTTCCGTCTGGACCATTCCCGACCTTTGGGAACGTATTCGCTGTATCGAGCGTTGAATGTCGATCTCACAGTTGAGCCCTACAAAAATATATTCTCCTAAATACAATTAAAATGAATGGCAGAACATTAGTATCAAAGCGCATTGCTGAATCTATTTTTATGATTAACAGAAAACTGACTAATGTATACAACTATTTGTGCGATTGTAGGATAAACCAACTAGTAAATGACCAAATTGTTGAATCTATATATGTTTAGGGATAATCCTTGAATAAATTTACTTATAACAATAAAACAACTGTTAAAATTACATTAATAAGTAATATTTTCTTAGATATTTATAAAAATAATTATTGTTTGTAGTGTAATTATATTTATAATTATAAATTAATTATAAAGTGCAACGAGCATAAAAACCCAAAGTGATCGCACACATCCATTCTTATTTTTAATAAAAATTTGATTTCTTACTGTTTGCATATCAACGTTAAACAAAAATAAAAAATTCTGAAAGACAAATAAACTTTGGTGATAAACATTTAATAATTTTTAAGTCCATAATTTACATTTTTTTGTGTAATGGTCATTTATTGATAAGCGATCACTTACTGGACAGTTTATCTTACATTGCACTTATTAATCATCTATTTTTTTTTCCTTATATTTACCATAATGCTTAATTTGATCTAAAATCATATCGATTGCGATGAATGTGCCAGTCCTGCCGATTCCGGCGCTGCAGTGAACAAGAATGGGTCCTATGCAGGATTCGTTTTTCTTTGAGATGGTCGCCGCGAGCGTTTCTTGTCTCGCAATCGATTCCTGTCTGGCGTTCACGTCGTGTAAAAAGTTTAGCACACAGCCGGGATCTGACGGAACACCATGATCAGGCCACGCCTGTCAATCAACGATTATTAAATTCGACACATATCTTATTAAGAGAACGTAACAAAATCACATATGCGTTACTTGAAAGTGATAATGATAAATTCTTCTGGATTTGGAAAAATTTGGTTTGGTTCCTTGCAGGAGAAATTCGCGTAGAGTGTAATCAGCGGTCGAGGTTCGCGATACAGCGCGTACTTTCCATTCATTACCATATTCAGTAGTTTCCCCTTCTTCCGGCCAATAACGAGCGCATTTGTTCTGGAGAAAAAATAGCGAACACATTATCAATTTCCTCGCTGTTGTAACGCTATGTGCTATTTACATGACGTAAATAGCGTTTAAAGTTAGTTACTGTAGTTATTAAATCGAATTGCTGTTGTAAACAATCGTTTAAATGTAATCTATTATTTAGAGTTCACGTACCTTTCCTCTTTCTATTTCTTTTGTGGTCATGACGATCACACGGGTGTTTTCCTGATAAACCATATGCCAAAAATCCTGTATGGTATTCGGAAGGCAACCTTGCGTAGCTATATAAAATTTACTGAATGACGTAGCTTCGCCGCTAACACCACCAACGATACTCGTTCCATCACCTTCCTCGTTCTGCAAAATAATTTTACAAATATACGCAAAATAGTATAGAGCAGTTTTGATAAGAAAATAATCGATTTAAGAGACGTTCGACGATATTTTCGAGCTCTAAAAAGATAAAAGAGAAGACTGATGATGTCATTACCTTTATATAATTGGCATTAATATAATCAGCTCCGGGAACATTTGGATCCACGTCTTTTAATCGTACCCTAGTGTGGTCAAACGGCAAAATGTTCTTGTAACGATTTTTCGAACGATTTTCTGGACGTAAACCTTCCTTTCTCGAGAATAAATGCCGGCACTCAAGTTGCTGCAACGACTCGAATTCTTCCCAAAAACCGGCCTTTCCCTTACCACGACCGACGCCGGTCTCGTTACTTCCAGTAGCTCCATTCCAACACAGCCAACCATTAGAACATCCGTTTTCTTTATGTAACTGTCTAACTCTGCTCTCAATATCACAAGCGTTAATACGGGTGGCGTTGAAAGGCTGCCTACAGATGATATATCAATAATGTTGATTGACTAAATAAAAGGTTGAAAAGCATCACGAAGAATATGTATTAAAAAAAACGTGATAAAATCACCTGCTTCTATGACACACACATTTTAGGTTATTTAAATTATCAGCATAAAAGAAATATATCAATATAATTCTTACCGAAGATGAACGACACTTCCGCTTGTTTCAACCATTGGATTCTTTTTGTAATGTTCTATCAAGTCACTGAGACTGTCGAACTTGTCACCACCACCTACGTCGTATTTGTTATCCTGAAATTTCAATTACATTTTTGCACGCTTGTTGTTTTGGATCAGACTATATTTTTACACGTTATTGAAACTGACCTATATATAATTCAATTTCGCACATACGAGAAGTCGAAAATACACAAACAATTATTTTATACTAACCTGAAATCGTATCATAACATGCGTAACACGATCATCTGTGCGTACAGACAACACAAAATCACCCGGTTTACTTTGAGACTCGCGCACTAAAAAGGAACCATTTTTCCCACGTTCTAACATTAATCCTTCTGCCTCTTTTGCTGACAAATGGCCATGAAACCACCTTCAGTCATAACACACATTGATCATAACGTATATCCAAATAAACATTTAAATTTAAAACCAAATATTTGTTAAAAAAAAAAAAAAAAAAAACAATCTACAACATACTACACAAAAGCAAGCTTTCGAACTAATTAAACATCATCTTATATAACTAGTAAGCATCATTTTCATAGCCTTATACCTTTCAGTTGTGGGATCGGCGCAATTAAGAGGATATTTGAGCTCGATAATTTCACCGTTTTTCTCACGCAATTGTCCATCGTTTTCCATGTAAAACTGAACCAGTTCAGAAAGTGTGGCAAATTTCTCACCACCGTATAGATCATAGAAGTCTCCTGTATTTTGTATTTTAATATGAGTCACTTCGCCATTCCGTCTGAGAATTAAGACGAAGGTAATCCAATGTTATGTATTGGAGCATTTGTATACAATTCGCATTAACGAACACGTTGCATTATTATTATTTACCTGACTGACAAAGTGAAATCGCCAGGATTCGAACAGCTCGGTCGTGCTAAAAACGAACTATCATATCCACGTTCCATTAAAAGACGTTCTGCTTCTAGACCCGTGATATTGGGATGAAACCATCTGTAACATTGGAACGTCAATGGTTTTTGCACATAACACACACACACACACACACACACACACACACACACACACACACACACACACACACACACACACACACACACACACA
>QVOB01021147.1:0-12251 GCA_014839585.1 Pseudomyrmex concolor | reverse complement strand
TTTTTTTTTTTTTTTTTTTTTTTTTTTACACACAACAATGGCAAAACGCGCGCTCGATTCTGCTCGTTTCGCATCGCGATTTCGATTCGCTCTCTCGAAACCTGGGAGAGAAAAGGTAATGTTCATGTATTAAAGTATTCACTTATCCCCCACTTATTCACCCACCTTGAAATTTGCCTCGCAGCAAAGCTGATCTATATAGTCATCGGGGCAATGATTGCTAACGACTATACGCAATCATGCACGAAGGATGAAAATTTCCCTCCTCTCTCCTCCTCCTCTCGCCGTCTTCCTCCCTTTCCCCCGTTGCCGATCACGTACAAAGACCTGCTCGATCGGAACGTGTCACGTACGGATAATCGTAATGGCACGCATTTTACGGATAATCCATGCGCGAGATGAGGAGGAGAGAGATGCGTCGGTATGCGCGTTATTCGTAACGAGTCGACGAGACACTCTTTCTCTTTGTGATTTTTCGATTATTGTTTACGTAACGCACATCTAATAAATAATTTTTGTTAAATACGTTGCGTATCCATCAACGTGCGCGTCAACTTGTTGCGAATTATATTGTAAAAATCGTGAAACTTTGCAAAACCGCGAGCAACGTTTTCTTGATTTTTTCTCCCGATTAATTTTTTTTTTTTTTTTTTTTTGAATCTCGTTGCGATTTGCGCCAATATTCGCGATGTAATCGAAAGTGTCGGATCCCCCGGTCTGCCGGACAATCTGAAATCATCGCGCGAACGATCACAAAGGGTAGGAAGAAGAGAAAACTGCCCTCTTCTTACCGATCACGTACAAAGATCCGGCCGATCGAACGTGCCGCGGAACAGACATCTGGATCGCGGTGCAACGTACGGATAATCATAATAGGAGGCGTTTTACGGATAATCCGCGTGCACGTCGAGTGAAGAATGCATCCCAGGTATATATTCTCTCTCTCCCGAGACGGGACTCACACGGATACACCCTCCTCGCGCATCCGTGTGTTGGTACACACAGGTGCGAGCTCCGGGCAAAGCGTTATATCGTCCGAAACAACCGCAGAAGAAGAAAGAAGAAGAGAAAGTGCCTGCTTTTTGTTCCTCTTTCTTCGTTTGCGTTCCCGCTCAAACGTTCTCGGACCGAAGCGCCCAAAGCGGGTAAGATACAATATTACGAAAACTAAATCTGATGTTCTCACGCGCGTGTTTTCGCGATTAAAAACGCGCGCGATCTCGCGAAAAACTGCGCTTGGTAATTAAAAACAAAAAATTTTAATTTCAAGTTGTTGGAATTTCTCAAATCGGAATTCGTCTTTCGAAGTGAAGGCAATTCAGTCGTTTTTTTTTATTTGTTTTCGAAGAAAAATCTTTCGACAACGCATAAAATAAACTCGATGGAAGTACAAAAGTGACATATGCGGAAAGTGAAGTGCACTTCGTAGCGTAACAAGAATTGCGAAGCGCACGGGGAAGAAGAACAGATTGCAGAAGCGAGCGAGCCAAATAACTCCCGTCGGATTTACATGACATGTATGTACGTACGTACGTACGTACATATATACATATGTACGTGCGCGCGTTCGTCTCGCGCGGAAGATGTGCAGCGGCGCAGATATAAATAATTTTATGTAGCATCGTGAACGCGCCCGCGCGCGCTCGCCACACTGGATTCTCTACGCGCACACACCGTCATCGATGGAATATTTGAAACGGAGCGGGAAAGAGAAAGAGAGAGAGAGAAGAGAGACGCAGGGCAAGGAGGGGAAAAGGGAGAAGGCGCGTCTTTACATTTCAAATAAGTCGACTCACTCGTATCCAGGTTTCTTTTCCCTTCTTCGGGAGGGAGAAGACCTCTCTTCTGCCTCCCCCCCTCTTCGTCCTTATACGTATTCATTATTGGTACGCGCCTGGTTATGCCGCTCGAAACGTGCGTACCTACCTGGGTCCGAGAGGTTCTCTTATTTGTCATAAATCAGCGCCAGATCGCGCGACCGTTCGAGAATTTCTGATTTCGGATTGTCGTGTTTACGTCGCGGCCCGCGTCTTAAACGTCGTCATTACAATTACAATATTGCCGCAACGGGAACTTGCCTCTGTAAATTCGAAATATAATTCTCGTCCGAGCGCGATTTTTTTTTTTTTTAGAAATTGTTTTATTTCACTGCGACAAAAAAAACGCATACTGAATGTCGCAAGATTCTGCGCGCGGCTTCCTTTACTCCCTTTTAATCTCGCGGAACTGAAAATTGATATAATATGTAATGTGCCATTAAACTTGGTTTCGCCATTTAAGGGAAGGGACTCTTATTTGAGAACTTTTGGTACACGTAGACGAGACGACCCCTCTTTTCTATCGTCGCTTTTATGCAAGTCGACGGAATAAGGTTGGAGAACCCCGAGAGAAGCTCCCGAACAGGTCTAACGAAGCCCAACCCAACTACCGCCGCCAAGGGCTGTCTCGTTATCTTTTACAGATAGGAAGTCCGCCCTCTCCCCCCCTTCGTTCCCGCCGTCGCGCCACCCTCGCTCACTCGGGCTTTCCACGTGGAGGAACGAGCGCCATTATCACGAGAATCCTTATTTATTGGGAATCGATCGTATTCAAATCCCCCCAGGTTCTCCTTGCCTCGGACGAGGACTGACGCAAACCTCTTTTTCCAGTCTATAGAGAATCGTGGACCAGAAAAGGGATTTATCTGGTTCGATGCTATCGTTCTGACATTGTCATGCCCCGACAAGCTCCGGAGAAAATTCTCTTAGTCCAGGAGAGAAGAAATTTGCGAGAGCAAGCTGTTATACAAATATCATTATTTTAATCCTCCAGTCCGTACCGGACGGATTTCTAAACGAGTCCAAGGGAAATTGTATTTCCCTCGGTTCTTATATAAAGAAGTTATAAATATGTAAAATAAATCTATATTATATTATAATATATAAATTTTACATATTATGTAACATATATATTATATAATAAGTTAAAGGAAACTGTATCTTCTTGTACTGTAAATTCTTCTACTCGCATCAAAAAAACACGCATAAAAAAATTTCAAATTTATTCCTCGCGACAGCAACAACAGAGCGTAAAGTTTTTTCTTTTTTTTTTTCCTTCCCCTCCGATAAAATCCCCCAATAAGCGCGCGACAATCGTTAACTTCCCGTGCGTGGCGATAAGCACCGCGACAGAGAACACGTCGTCTTCCCGAGCTTGTTTTTCAATTACAGCGCGAACGTATACCGACGGTATAAAACCAGATTCAATGTTGCTATCCCGGGCGTAAGATACACGAAGTAAGACGGACACCCGTAAAACGCCATAAACAGGCGAGTTTATCTCGCGCAATCGTCACTCTCTCTCTCTCTCTCCGGGTCCGGTGTTCAGCTCCGCACGCTCCGGAGGTGCTTGGGACGCGATCCTTATGCACACGGGACACACCGTGTGCAAAGGAAAACGAAACGCGCGACCCCCGGGAACGTAATGCGGCAATAATTGTGCTTTTTGTCGTCGACGACGACGACGACGACGATGCACTCACAAAAAGAAATTTTTCGCGTTCGCGAATGCACGCGCGCGACAAGACTTTCGTCGCGTGCGATTATCCCGTAAATGTCAACGAGACAAAAATTGAGAGAGAGAGAGAGAGAGAGAGAGAGAGAGAGCCGCGAAACGTGAGGGTTGGTGGTGCTTTTACGTGCCGCTTTTACGAGCGTCTCTCTTCTAGGACGCTCTCTTCCGAACGGAAAAAGGGACGTACGTCTCATTCGGCGCGTAGAGACGCTTCATGCGCGATAAGATCCTTGACACGATGACATGTTCTACGTTTCCTAAACTAATACACTTTAACGATTTTATTTTATTACGAGCGTCGAGACTTATCGGCCGTATATTTGTACAAGGTGAAGAAAATAAAACGAAACGTAAATTCTCATAACGTTGAACTCTCTCTCTTTCTCTCTCAAACACAAACAAAAAATTGAGAGAGAGTGAGATAAAAAAAAAAAAAAAAAAAAAAGACTTTCTTAACAACATTCTGTTTCCTAATTACATTTTGAAAATCTAATTTTCGCGCGGAACTTGACAAAGAGATTGCCTTGGAAAAATTTTCATTAAATATAAATCAATTTCGAAGAATCTGCTCTGCAAAATAGTTTTCAGCCGACGTGCGAGATATACCCTTCCCCCCATGTATATATAGCGCCTGCGAGATACACTGTGTGCTCGCCATAATGGAAGGCAATATATCTCGCGATCAATTTCTTACGCGCGTTTGCGTTTCGCGTAGCCTCCTCGCGCGCTATCTTCTCGCGCGAGGATATTATTAAGAAGGGCGGATTCACCAAGGGGATGGGGGAGGGGAGAAGGAAAGAGAGAGGCGGAGGAGGGAGGGTTACGGCTACGAGGGTCGGGGGAGAAAGAAAATTGACTTGAAGAAAAACCCCGGCTTGGAAGGCAGCCGACTCTGGGGCTCCGTGTGTAAACTTTTCTGAATTTCCTTAGGCAAATATTGGCCGGGCTCGCGGGCGCTCTCGCGCGCACAGGGTCGTGCGAGGCGGTGGCTCTTGGGGGAGCCCTTAGGGCGAAGAAAATGAGATTTTTCTCGTAGAGAGAGAGAAAAAGAGAGAGAGAGAGCGTGCGGAGCTACGAGCGCTCTCTCCACTCAGGTAGGACGACAGTGGGAAGGGGGACTCGAATTCGAAATTAGCTCGTATCGAGGTCGTGCACCGTCTCGCGTATTACACATGAGAAATATATATACATATATGTATATACATATATATATATATGTATACATATATGTACTTACGCAGACGTACATTCACGCGCGCACATAGAGCCCGAGCCGTGCTCATAAAAATATTCCTTGATCGTCGCAGAAAATTCTGGATTCTACGGAAAGTCACGTAGGAATGAGCCATAGCCTCGGGCGCATGCAAAATTACGAGAGATAGATAGAGAGAGAGAGAGAGAAACGAGTTACTGACGAATTTCGTAGGAGTCGAATGTGAGAATCCGTCGTTGCGCAATTTCCCAGCGCGATATATATTCGCGCGCGTATCTTTTTTTTTTTTTTGTAATTGGAATTAAAAATTGGAGCAAAAATGTTTTTACCGGAATTTCGAAGATTCTCGTCGTTTGTATATTTTACAACAAAACAGTGATTGCGTACAGAGAAAGTGGCGAAGTAATAAAATAAGTCGCACGTCACGCAACGAATTTGATGGAAGATGAGAGCGTGTTTAGAGACAGAGATTCTTCCCTCCCAGAACAACACTCGGATCATATCGGCTTATGGTAATTCACGCGTTAGTTATTCATCATCATAATAGAATGTATTTTAATAACGAACTTATCGAACTTTCTTCGGCAATCCGTCAAAATTTCTATGGGAAAGATTTCGGGGGAGAGAGAAAGATCGCAACGTTCTTTAATATTGTTCCCCCGATTATTGAACGTCAGCAGAACGAAGAGAGCGATACTTGGACAATTACCCGTAGGCGAATTCCTCAAGATCTAAGAAGGGAGTCTAGATTATATAGCCGGTCGCGCGGAGTGGTGGTGATGGTCGCGCGCAGTTTTAGAACCTTACGGAGAGGTGGGTTCCCGTGGGTGAGGAGGGTTGCCTCGCTGTCGGGGGGTGGACGGGAACGGCAATCATCCCTACTTGATGAGTTTTTCTTATTTTCCCGGCGGAGTTTTAAAAATGGCCGCTTGGCATGCAAGTCTGCTCGCGACCTGGTCTCTTCTTCTGGATTTATTTCGATTAGATACTTTTTTTCCACCCTCGCCAAGTACACGAAGCCACCCGTGTCATTCTCCCGTCCCTGTCCGTATCACCGTTTACACACATTCGCTCGCCGATTTCGCAGAATTTTACATTCGCCACCCGTCAATCGCCCGCATCATCATCTCTTACAGCGCTTGAGATCTGTTTTTTTTTTGTTTCGAGAAGTTTTTGTTTACGTAATTTTGTTTATGTAATTTAAGAAATGTAATAAATAATAAAAAAAAAGAAATTTATTTTCCCGATCGTGTTTCTCTAATTGCGTTTTTAATTGCAATTTCACTTGTTACGAAAGCAATTTTAATCCCAATTGCCTGGAGTTTGAGAGCTCAGAGAGTTCGTAGATCCCGCAGTGACGTTGTAGCAGATCCGTACCAGCAGACGCAGGATATATAACAGGATCTGTGTCCGGCAATCATCGAGCATTGAGCGAGAGAGATTACATTAGTAATAAGCCATTGATATTTCATAAGGCACGATCCCACGTTGCCGCGGCGCACACGCACGAGAGCTCACGGACCCGCTCCCAGGAGATCTCAATCAAGGCGAAAAATAATTTTCATCCCCAATATCCGCTCCAATAATTTTTCGCCGGCTTCGATCGAGTTTTCCCGCAACGTATAAACGTTGCACGTACGTACGTGAAGAAAAAGTTTAACGTTTTTGTTTTGTTTTTTTATCGAGATGGCAAATGTGTGAATTTTCACTTATATATCTCTTATTCCTCACTTCATTTGGATCGTCACGTCGACGCGATCGAATCAGAGATATTTTTGCTCGGTCGGAAATCCGAGATTGAAAATCGCATCCTATCATTACCGGACGATGCTCCTCTTCGCGTCCGCGCGCGCGGCGCAATTGAATTTAAAGGAAAAGCGCGAGAACGGTGCGAGAGCACGCTTTTCCGCTTGTGAACGAATCTCCTTTTTCTTCGCGTCGTCGAGCGCCTCGGGATCATTAGGTAGGAAATCGCATCGGATAGAGAAAGACGAGGACTCGATGCGACGCGACCGCATGGCGGGAATGAATTTTTTTTTTTAAGGATCGTCGCGTTCACGAATGGCAGGGACGAACGTTGGAGGAGAGATCTCTCTCGTCGTCTCTCTTATATATGTATATATATATCTCTCTTTCTCTTCTTCTCGAACTTCCCTTGTCGTTTCGTCACACCTCCGCATCTCCTTTGTTTCAGCCGCTTCGCCCTCGGTTTTTCATATCGCTTTTTACCCGCGCGTTTCGCCACTTAACTCCGGTAGTGTCGCGTCATCGCCGTGGCTGTCCAGCGGCCACTAAGGACTTCGTGCCGAGATATTGGTGGTATGCGAGAGAGACGTCTGGTCTACTTCTATCTTTGATCCGTCTCCATCCCTCTCTCCCTCTCTCCCTCCCTTTCTTGCTAGGGTTCCTTTACTCCCTCTCGGGGATGTCTAATATCGCGAGCCTTCCACGACGCCGCAACAAATTTTGAAATTTTGTCAAGAACCGGTTTTAGAAATTGTTACCGTCACAGTTTTTTTTTTTGCATTAAAAAAAGTTTGTATCTAGAAAAAAAATACAAAATTGCAAGAGACGCGAAAGACAGAAATAATCCCGGACTTTTTCACGACCATTGTTTAATCCGCGTGTCTTAACGAGGACCGAGGGGAACAACAACAACAACAACGGGATATACCGAGAGAGCGCGGAACAATTAACTTAAAATGCATTGGCCTGATTGAGAAAAGGTCCGTACCGGGTGTCCGCCTGTCTGTGAGCATGTCTGACAACGTCGAGCATAGCTCGTCTGAATGGATTGGAATGCGCCGCTCTCTGCTCCCTCCTCCCCTCCCTCGCTGGGTCCCTCCTCGTCGCTTCCCGACATACCGCCGATGTATTCCCTTTATACGCAAACACGTATATATACCTGATCCCTCACCCACGCCATATATAGGACTCCCATCCCATCAGTGATGGATACGAACAAAGCACGAAACGGCCGGCCTTCGTTTCGGAAAAGTTTGACGTGCATCGAAAAAACGTCAACGCTCATAGTTTGCACGGCTCTTCGAACGGCCGTGTTCGAGATCGGCGATCCGGAATGAAAAATAGTTTCCTTCTAATTCAAGAAAATTACGACCGTGGATTAATTCACAAACGTACAAGCGCGCGCGGAAAGTTTCGAAAAAATCATCAACCTGTGATTATGTCCCCCACTCCAGTATGATTTATTAATTCAATGAGGAGAACCATTTCCCGCATGCGAGTCGCTCGTTTTGTTAACTTCATTAAACGCCAGTTGCTCTGCGCCATTATGGGGATAAAAAGTGTTTCGCGGACGATACGCGAGCAATTTGTTGTTCTCACGTCTCCATCGAGATGTTTATTACCAGTGGTCTCGTTTGATGTCGACAACCCGCTTCTTTCTTGAGTGTAAAGAGAAGATCCTACGGAGATATCGCGAAAGAGAAATTTTGTCTCTTTTTCTCTTAACAAGATCTCGATTGAACACATAGATTCGTGGCAAAAAAATTGCGCCAAACGCGCTCCGAGCGAGTAACGAGTGAAATAATTTTTTGAGATTCCGACGCGAATTTTCCGGAGAGAAAAGACTTCTTGAGCTCTCTTATACCTTTTTCCAGCTTTAGATTTTACTTGGATAATTGCCGGGACACCATATTACGGTAATCTTCTAAGCTTCTCTTCTGTGTTTAAAGAAAACACTTCTCTTTCGCGTTGCGCACGATACCATCTTCCACTCGTCGATAATCGGCGGAGGAGCGTGGTCGTCTCCCCTCACGGCCAAAGCGCAAAAAGATCCTATTGAAAATCAGGGTTACGCGATTATGTGCTCGCCGATCCAGAACCCCAAACCTCTTCCAATTATCCCGAAACTATTGTCCTTCCGCCTCCTTGCGATCCTCGGTCAATATCTTCCCTTTCATGCTTGGCTCCTCGCGAAAGAAGAGCACAAAGGAGCGGGTTCTTTCACGGCAGAGCTACGACGCACTGATTAAAAATTATCACCCGCCGACTACAAAAGGGGCACTTGCCCGCCACTCGTTCTGTGTGTCTCCTCTCTCTCTCTCCCCCACCCCCTTTTCTCTCCTCGTCCTTCCCATTCTAGACTCATCCTCCTTCGTCGCACAAACACACGCTCGTCTCCTTTCTCTCTCTCTCTTTCTTTTTTTCTTTTCTTTTTGTCTTTTTTCCTTGCTCGCCGACACTTCGTCTTCTTATTTATCTCGCCCGGGTCCCCACGAAAGCTAAACAAGCCGCGGCCGTCGAGTTTGCGGCCGAGGAAACTTGGCAGACGAATTAAAAGTTATTCCCTACGTCGGACGAGAGAGAGCGAGAGAAAGAGAGAGAAAAAGAGAGTTTCGGTTCGGACAGCGGTTATGGAAACAAGGAAAGAGCGATCGCATCCGCAAATACTTTCGGCATCCGAGATATATAGACGCTTCCTACGCGCTCCCCGAAGGACTCAGCATTTTTACTCAACTCAACGAATACCGCAGCGAAAATTCCTCGCGTCGGATTTCGTTCGCAAACTCGAGCGAAATGACAGATTGAGTGTTGTTTTGTTTTGTTTTTGTTCTTGTTTTTTGTGTCATTTAAATGTCATTTAGGACAAACAATTACGCGCGCGGATCCGAGCAATTGGGTCGTCCGTTGCAACGGGACTCGCGGATAATTTTTAAACGAAAAGGTTTGACACTGAAGAATTCCGCGTTTCTCCACGACGAGGAGGAAGAGGAGGAGGAGGACGAAGCCGACCGCTGACAGAATTCTAGACCGTGATTCTTCACTTTCGCGGAGTGATAATAAACGCGCGCCTTTCAATCATTATTTAATTCCCCCGCAACCGGTATTTAATGTGTGTATGTGTGTGTATATGCGGTTTCGTCATAATGGCATGTTAATCGCCGCAGGAGAGAAAACCGCTACCGCTGCCTCCGTACACCGCCTCGCGATCCTCGGGATCGATCTTTCCTTTCCTGACGTACACACGAATACGCCCATCGGGCATTCACGAGCGTCGGTCACGAAAGGGGCCGTGACGTGATTCGCACGTATCGTTGCCCTCACGATAATCCCAATGCCAGTGAACTTTCAATCCCGAAGGAGAAGAAGCTCCTCCTCGGGCTAAACCGTCGCTGAATCGTCGTTTCCCGAGACATCACCCAGTCATCATTGACCGTATCCACTTTCTAACTGGCGCATCACCGATCGAACGATCGATCGGTCACGATCGCGGGCGTGTAACGGACGAATTTTTTATTCGGGACATTAATTAAGATTTATTCGGTTTAAAAGTCTTCGACGAGAGACGCGCGAGTTGTGCTTTTTTTTAAGTTGAATGTAACTGTACAATGTAACGGTCAACAGTTCACCCGCGCGCGCGCGCGCGTGTGTGTGTGCGTGTGTGATTTCTCAAAAAAAATTTCGAATGCACCGCGTGTGTGGTGAAAAGAGAGTCGCGCCAGCCATAGTCCGGAATATCTCGGGCGCAGAATTATAGCAAGGCATTGAAATGAGTTCCGAGAATCCGGGAGTAGAGGACTGCTCACTGTCCTTAAAGGTGCCGTCGCGGAGCCGGCGAAATTGATGACTCTTCCTAGTTGAGCCTATTGTGTTTCGACTTGCTAATTTTAGACCAAAGGTCGATTACGAAAACGAATATCGTCCGATCGACCAGATATCGGACGCGACGAACCGTATACCTATATATATTTTGCATCCGAGCATTTTTGCAATGCCCCGCTCGGGTGTGTATCAGAGAGAGAGAGAGAGAGAGAGAGATAACGAGATTTAAATGACAAAATTGCAAAAACATTCGAGAAAAGAAATCGAATATCACTGTGTAATTTTCCTCATCGGGATTATCATTATCGATTTGAACATGAATTATTGATAACGCGAACCCGTTTCCCCCCGCATCGTCAAACGAAACGTTCTTCTCTCAATGAAGCGCGTTCGTGCTTTTAAAATCACAATTTTTTACCCGCTACATTTCAATCTCGCGTTTAAGGCAATGCCGCTCTCTCTCTCTCTCTCTCTCTCTCTCTCTCTCTCTTTCTCTTTCTCTCTGTGCGCAGTAAAGAGACAACACACACACACACACACACGTGCGTCTGGCTGAATCAGCATGAAGAAGCGTGTGGCGCGACGTAACGACTCGTTTGATGTTACTTGTTACATCGCATTGTCGCCAATTTTAATTTGGCGCGACCATATTTTTCCAGTGCGACCCACACAATAGACACTAAATTCTATCCACGGACCATTCGGTTTGAAAGAAGGACGATATTTGCGGCGCGCTTTGATGTGAAAATTAATTAGACAGAAAATCGGAAAGAAGATAACAAAAAACAATGTGTCATAATTTTTCAAATAATATCTTGTATTTACTTCTTATCTCGGAAAAGAGTTTTCCGTCGTCGTTCGCTTGAATTCCTGCTGATAGTTTCAAGTACGTCATTGAATTTTCTCGGCATGAGAGAGACGGGAAGGGAAGAGGGAAGAGATCGCGCGTGATTTGGCAGTGCACAAGACCCGCCACCCGGTCGCGCTATAAAAACCTTATCGCGATCTTGCCGCGGCTTGGGTGGGGACGCTTAATATTAATGTCTCTTCTCCCACGGGGGAGGAGGAGAGGAAGAGACATCTCTGCGTTCGTGCATACCGGGTGCTCCAACGAAGAATTACAATTTGTTTCTCCGATATAACATTTCGATAACATTTAATTTAAATTTGCTTTTCTCCGCCCGTTTGCGTTTTAAAGAGCGAAATTGCACGGAGATCAAGATGGCTTTTTTTTTTTTTCTGTTCCGTCGCACTGACAGCGCGCCTCAAGCAGTCGCACACGTCGTTTTCTCGCGAAGAAGAACGCGAGATTAGACGAGAGTGTAAAAATTCTCGTCAAGTCTCGCACGCGTATGCGCATCATCAACCCGAACGTCAACATTGTATCGACAATTCACGTCGAATTAATCTGTCAATCGCGCGGCGAGTAATCGCAGTTTGACTCGTGTCAACCTTCGAACTCCATTTGACCCAGAATGAAATGAAGTCGGTCTTTGACGCAGCCTTGATCTTTCGCGATCTTTCATCCTTGTAACCGGGGGAAGGAGGAGGGGGGAAGGGATCACCGTCGATACCGAGGACTCTCTCTCTCTCTCTCTCTCCGCACTTTCATGCTCCGCTCGTTCTGGGCACCACCATGACTTTTACCTCTAATTGCGAGTCACCTCGCCCAGGGACTTTTCGCAAGACAGGCACGCTGCACGCAAAGGTCACCAACTCGTTTACGAAGGAACAAATGTTATCCTTTAGGCGCGATAACGGTCATAATGATGAAGTGGAAACGCTTCGCGGGACGTTGTTAATCAGAAAGTCGATACTTTGTAAAAAAAAAAAAAAAAAAAAGGAAAAAGAAACTCAAAATCGATACACAAAGAAATACGCCATCCTCACGCGATCCGGCTTCTTCCTACAGAGGAATGCT
>QVOB01021146.1:0-11964 GCA_014839585.1 Pseudomyrmex concolor | reverse complement strand
TTAAGCAATGTAGTGAAAATTACAAAAGTGAGTGAATTTACTAAAATATCTATGATCTTATTGCTCAACAACTAGTAAATGTGCTCACTTTTGTAATTTTCACTACATTGCATGGATACAGAATCGATCCCCATGAGTACACTTCGATTTTTCAAGACGGCGGCGCGCCGTCACTTCCATGTGCGCGTGCGCCAATTCATTCGCACATACGTGCGCGAATGCACGTTGTGCCATTAAAAAAAATTGCAATTTAATTAATTTTGATACGAAGTTTTCCACATCCGATATCTTTTCGCGCATTATAAGTTTTTTTCCGATTTTAAATACAAAAAGATAAAAGTGGGAGAAAATCTGAAATGATGTTAATTGCGATGTTTTGTATGAATATTTTTATCGACACCAAAGTACAACTTTACGAGTATATTAAATATTACAGACTTCGACACAAAACCGAGATTTTTCAATCCGGGAACAATTCATTCAACAGCAAAATATTTTGGCAGCAATTCTTCGTATATCTCCTTATCAGTTTTTAAAAACAAACAGAAGATAATTCTATCCATCTGAAAAGATAAAACGAAAAATTTGTACATGTTGCACATTTGTAGATTAAAGTAAATGTAAAAATATCAGTAAGATTCACTGTATATACACTCGCGATCTTACAGCATCTTTATTCTCAAGAAGAAACTTCTTGACTGTTGACAAAGCTACTTCGGCCGCAGGTCTCTGCGGATATCCGTAAATGCCGGTTGATATGCAGGGAAATGCAATAGTATGTAAATTATGCTCTTTAGCCAGTGCCAGACTATTTTCGTAACATTCTTTTAACTTTTCCGGTTTTTCACCCTGAGGACCAACAGTATGAATAACATCTGAAATGCAATTGTTCACATAGATTTATTTCAGCAAAATAGATGTAGCAAGTTACCAATTTTGTAATGAGATACCGACATTTAGCTGGTAGCATGTATCCTCCTGTAATTTTAGCCTCGCCGACATTACATCCTCCCAATGTTGCGCACTCTTTTTTTAAATTTGGTCCTGCCCCTCTGTGAATAGCTCCATCAACTGGAGAGAGTATCTTTTATTATTTTATGCAAGAACATTATGTATATGTACACATGTATATATGTATATATACACACACATTTTTATTTACTGATGTATATGTATATATTTTGTATGCAAAATCTAAATAAGGAAATTCTGTACCTCCACCACCTCCCAAAAGACTTGAATTCGCAGCATTGACAATGGCATCTATTTCAAGTGACGTTATATCTCCCTGCCACATTGATACTTTTTTAGCAATGCTTGATTTAAATGTATCCGAGTATTCCGGCAATGTTGGAACCTGATCTAAAGTTGTCACTTCTGACTTGTAGTATTTTCTCTTCTCTTCCGGTGGCATTTTCAAGAATTTCTCTAATTACAGAAATAAAGCAAATAAAGTGTTGTAGTAGAATATTCTTAAATGATAGTCGCTTATCTATTTATAACTTCTTACGTTTCTCTTCTTCGAACGACATCTTTCCCTTGGAACTGATCGATGCTGAAAAATTGTTTCTCAAGAAACTCTGAAGCACACAGACGCGTCTGCTGAAGAAGTAATTAACGACTGTCGCCTGGAAACCAAAAGCAGTGCTCTTGCAGCGATTTCATGCGGGAGTAAACACGCTCTTGTCCCTTACTTGCGGTTTCAACATTTTCTACTGAAAGTCGCTCTTAAAAACCTTAGTTATCGACGTCGCGATGCAGCTTGGCGATTACAAAATCTCGCAGTATAAATATCAAAACTGTCTCGCACAATTACGAATATAGATAAATGAAATCGAATCACTGCGAAAACATCATCGATTCACTCGGTGTTTTTACACATGCGGTGCAGTAACAAGCACTTGGTCCATGATGGAAGTATGACTTGGTGTTTCAGCTGACAATGAAACAACTAGCGCCATCTTACTGCACTCCAATGCACTTTGAGCTATATATAGTTCAGAGAGAAGCCTGAGAGCGGCCAGGCTCATAAGAAAATGTGTAATCGATTTGCCGGCCCGTAAGTCACCGCAATGTTCACGGTAGTGCACATTAGCAACTACGTAGCCATATTCACGAACGGTTTGTCGATACATACGCATGTCTATGGTTCTTTTCTGAACTATGTAGTCGCTCTCATTGTGTCTTCATTTAAATAAGATTTAACTTATTTTGTATCTCGCACAGAATTTAAATTAAGATAAACTACTCTTTAAACACAGACACACGTGCGCGCGTACAATAAAGAGTTTCTATTTCTCTCCCCTTTCCATTGCTTTCTTAAATCTACATTTTAAGATGTACATACATTTTAAGATATACATTTTAAGATATTTAATTTATTTTAGATATTTAATTTTAATAAATAATGTTTCCGGTTTTATATTCATGCAAATTTATATTTACGCGTTGTTATATTTTTTATTTTAGGCGATTAAGTTTGTCATTTTATGTTCATATTATCGCTTTTTCTCGATGGAAAAATTTCCACTCCACTATACCTTATCATTACATATAACTACACTTTGATCTTAGCCATTAAGGCCAAAAAGCAATGCAACTGACAAACACTTGAACCTTGGACATTGTGACAATTATCTCATTTTTTAAATTATGCGGTGCTGGTGCAAAAATGCATTTAAAGGAAAAATCAAGCTTCCTAGGCCTACTATCGAAATATAAATATTCAGTACTCCTAGAGCTCGTCAAGACGCATCTAATCATGTGGTCGTATGTCCGATTATCTCATTTTTTAAATTATGCGGTGCTGGCGCAAAAACACATTTACACGTGAAAATCAGGCCTCGTAGGCCTAATATTGAAATATAAGAGTGATTTACTATAGGACTACTGTGTTTTTTTGCGTCAAGATCTACAACTTTTGTCTGAATCATTTTGCCAAATTCTAACTTTTAAATATCTCAATTTTTTTAACCTTTTATAACTTCTTAAATATTGATGATAGAATAATGGACTATAGGACCGTTTTGTTTTATCTCGTCGAGATCTACAACTTTTTGTTTGAAGAAGGTTGCTAATTTGTGACTTTTAGAATTTCATTTTTTACTTGATATAACTGTTCAAATATTGAAGATAGAGTGGTGGATTATAAGATCATTTTGTCGTATCTCGTTGAGATCTACTTTTGGCTGTAGCCAAATTGTAACTTTTAAAATCTTAGTTTTTAAGCAAACAGAACTGCTTGAATATTGAAGATTGGGTTTTGGATATCAGTACTGTTAAGTGGTTGCAGAAGAAAACTAACGGCAGTTCGATTACTTTACTTCGGGAAATATGTTTAGATATGGCTCTATGTTTTTTTTTTTTTTTGGTGATGTAGGCATTTTGTTGTAGGTTTATGAATGGTAGGTAGATAGAAGATATTAGAATCAAATAAATACGCCTTTAGGGTTTAGATAGTAAGTATTTTAATATAATATAAAAAAGTGTGTGTTTTTCGTCCCACTTTTTACAAACTGTCATATGCAGTAAGATATACGTACTTCTTCTGGTGTGGTTAAAAAATATAGCGCACGCATATACATGTATAACTTTTTACAAATAAATGTAAAGTAACATGTTTCCAAGAAGAAATTAATTTTTTATTTTTTTAAATTTGGTTGCTCGTGCACATAGCACAGAATAGAGTGGCAACTTTTCGACATAGCACGGAATAAAACCATGTCTACGTTTGACATAGCTTATACGCACCGACATGTCGTGTACACGGCTATGTAGTTGCCGATGTGCACCACCCGTGGATATTGCGCTGACTAACTAGGCAGCTAAACGATTACACATTCTCTTATGAGCCTGATCGCTTCTCTCAGGCTTCTCTCTGATTCTACCGACTTGTGATATCTTAATATACATATAAGTAATTTTTTTATAATTTCTATATTTTTAAAATATATATACATATTATATATATTATATATATTTATACATGTATTATAATTACATATACATTATTTATACATGTATTATTTTTGAAAAAAAAATTAAAAATCAATTACAGAATTGTCACAAAAATTTTAAGCAATTGTTTATTCGTAATAAACATTTTTACACCTTTCATTGATAAGATATTATTGAGACATTATTAATGCAACTTCATGTGTAATAAACGAGTGACGCACATCTCTATAATATCATAAGTAAATTAAGCGGAACACGATGTTCTTGTGCTCGCATGCGAGCTTCGCGCGGTAATTTGACAATTCTCTTTGATTTTCAAATCACTGGATTGGGGTGAATTTCGATACTCGTGAGCAATCAAAAAAGCATCGTGTGCCGCTTTAGTTTAAATTATTAGCATACCGCATCGTGGAAAATCACACCTAATGTAATTATCAATGCGATTATTAGTAATATCTCGCTGCGGGTTAGCGAATAGAACTTTGCGAATCGAATTTTGCGTGGGCGAGTTTGTGGTCGCGTGGGTGAGTCTTATACTTCAGCAAAACGTTAACTTACCCTTCCTATTCCAGCACACAAACTCACCAGTGCTTC
Source organism: Pseudomyrmex concolor (assembly GCA_014839585.1). Taxonomy (NCBI): domain Eukaryota; kingdom Metazoa; phylum Arthropoda; class Insecta; order Hymenoptera; family Formicidae; genus Pseudomyrmex; species Pseudomyrmex concolor. The sequence continues at coordinate 7,413 of QVOB01021146.1, read as the reverse complement.
AGTCACGTAAATGTCACGTTTTTTTCTTGTTTTCTATCATAGATATATATCGCACCACCGATCGAGAAACGCTGCACCTAAGCAAAATCCCCAAAATAAATCCTGAGATAAATATCTTTGACGAGAAACCAGCGAAAATGTAAGCTTTTTACGAGATTCCCCGTAAAATGGAGTCATTTATCAACAACTCCATTTAAAACTACATAATATTCTCACTGCGTGCGAAACTCAGGTGTTTCGCGCATTCTAATGTCAGAATGTGTTTATCTCTGATATATTATCTTTATCAAAAGAAAAATTGTATTTGCACGTGGATATTATTGTATATTTATCAGATATTATTGCATATTCACGATTTATGACATTTTGATAAATGGGACACGTAAATGATAAAAAGAAGAATAAATATAGCTGTAAAAACTAAATATATCAATATTAATTTTTTTAAATAATAAAAGCTACAACAGTCTATGTAAAATTTATGTTAGAATTTCTCTTAAATTTACAATATTATTCTACAGTTTTTTCTTTATTTAGATTACCGATCATTGCACGATATATATTTTTTAATATGCTGCGAATACAACTCGCTGCATTAATCACGCTAGATGTAAATATAAATGTAAATATAAATGAGCATTTTGTAAATATAATTTGCTATGTTTATATTATGCACACAATGTGCATACACCGTTTATGTTCTAAAGGTTTAAAAATTATGTATACATATATTTGATGAAAACTGTGTAGTTATCGAATTCAAAAGCAGATTTTTATCGATGCAATTTTTCGAACTTTTTCAGACGCCGAAATAAAAACCTATGCGTTTGAGCAACCAAAATGTCAATTTTATTCGATTTTCGTACATATGTTTTAATTTTTTTACATTGAGATGCAGCGTTGCATCACCACGTTGCAACCGGATGCATTTCTTATCCGCATTGGGAGTGAAAAAGCATCAAAAGTTATTATTGTCGGACCGAGTATTACGCAACATCGACTGTTTGTGATCAGAAAAGTTTCAAACAACTATACTACTCGCTGAAATGAGGTTCGTGTTCTTCGTGAAAATTGCGTTTCTTTTTTTTTCCAGCGAGCTTTACGCGAATAAATAAAGTGGAAAATTAAAGAGTTGTCACACTCTTACTTCTTCTTGTTAAACTTTCCGACTGTTTTTCTTTAAAAACAAGAAAATATACGTTTTAAATATATTTTTTTTTCTGAAAAAATATATTAAGTACGGAAAAAACAAATTGCTTTTGTAATACACACACACACACACACACGCGCGCGCGCATATATATATGCATATATATGCGTGCGTGCGTGTGTAACATATTTTCCCAAAAAATTTGGACAGTAAAACGATTGAACATTTTAAAAAAAACTTTAACAAACTTTGAAACCAAAAATATAAACAAAATATAAATTTTCTAACGATAAGTAACAAAACGGGATAAAAAAAACAATAATAAATTAATATTCCTTAAAACCTTAGTAGTTAGTCTTTCGTAGTTAAAATTAAAAACTTTGCTACTAGAGTAAATAGGAAGTTGCCAAATTTTTGTTTGAGTCAAGCGTCTTCGTAATAAAAAAAAAACAATTATGGAACCACGTTATGACGCATATGAATGGAAAAGCTCGTGGCGCGTCTGATATTCGACGCTGGGCAACGACGTCATCGAGGACACTTTAGCATCGTCACACACACACACACACATTCATGCTTTTTCCACCACCATATATATATATATATATATATATATATACACACGCACACATATATACAGAACGGCAGGCGCATGCTGAAAGCCGTGCTATCGATCCATCCGCACCCTCGAGCTTTCTCTTCTCACAAGCCTCGCGAACATCGCCACCGAGCAACCGTCCTGACACACACGTTTCTCTCTCTCTCTTTCTCTCTCTCTCTCTTTTGATCGCGATCTTATTTCCGTGTACCAAAATATCATCCGGCTCTTCCGTTCTGTCAGTCGATTGTTAAGAGTGCGCACCAGCAGAAGACGAACAACAGTGGCAAACGTAATGGCACGTCGGGGCGAATACCGCAGAGCGATTTTTCTACTGTGTGAGTTTCTCTCGCAAGAAATTTGTGTGATTCTCTCTGCGCCAGAAAAAGTGCGTTTTCGATAATTTCGCGAGACGACACGATTTTTTGGATTTTTACGAATCGCGCCTTTAATCTTTCGAAAGAAACAAGACAGTTGTCTATGTGAATAAAGAGAGATGTCTTACGTAAAGTGGTTATAAACGAATTTTTTTCCCCCGAATGTTTATGCGGTTGATAAAAAAAAATTGTACAGAGCAAGATAAGAATGATAAGAGAAATTCTTCTAATCTGCATGATATATCAAATGATTAAACGTAAACTCGGTAACGAGAAATTTTTTATCAAAGTTATGTGCGTGCGCGATCTCTCTATTTTTCCAGGAAAAGTATAATCATTTTATCCTTTTTAATAAAAAGTATGTGCGTGTGTTCTAAGTAAACTCATAATTATATAGTAGATAATATTATTTTCTTGGAATCTATACAAACTTTAATACAAACTTTTCAACTAGAGTATCATCTTCTAAATACTACTTATAGCTGTATAAAAGTCTTGGAAGAAAGAGAAGACAAACAACTGCTTTGTGAGAAATGACGATTTTTAGATATTTTTCTGACGTAAAGCTTTCTGCAAATAGACATTTGCGATTCGTTATATGTTCACACACACATTTATAGAAAAAAAAAAATACAAAATGCTTTTCACAACCGCAAAAATCTAATAAGTTTTATAAATTAATGAGATATACGAGAGAACACGCGTCTAAAATGTGTGTGTGTGTGTGTGTTCACATACGCGCATGAAATATTAAATTTCAGTTTTTTTTACCCTACTGTTTGTTTTTTCTAATTTGCGATATCATGAAAAAAAAAAACAGTTTTAGTTTTAAGGGGAGAAGAAAGTTAAGAAAAAGTTAGATTAAAAAAGTAGAGAGAAGATATAAAAATCTTGGGAATTAAATAATGACTTTACAATTAATGACTTTTTAAATGTTCTTTATTGCTAATTTTTTTTCTTATTTGTTTTTAAACTTAAATAAGACTTGGAAGCTTTTTTCCACGTTTGCCTCGAGCAAATTAGAAACTCGATTCAACTACATTGTGTCTTTGGAATTTCTTACATTAATATATAAGAGAATTTATATTGCATAATATTGAAATTACTGAAACAATTTTCTCTTTCGGCAGGGTGTATCTCGTGTGTAGCGTTTAGTATTTCCGTTCCTTCGCCGATACCACTCCGATTAGTAGAGGAGCATCGTTATACCACGCGCAGAACACCGAAAATCGTCGTAGAATTGCCTACGCCGAGAACGCCTTTGCGAACGTCTACGCGATTGCCTTTAGTAAGTATCCAAATCTTATTTAATATTCAACACTATAATAATCAATCAAAAATAATTTTTTATTGCAACGCGTTATATTTTGCACGTTTCAAAAGTTTACTCCATCCCACAAAATTGTTACATTCCTTATTTCTAAATTTATTTTATTCAACAAATGATATTGTATTTTTTTATTCAAATGTTTGAAATATCTTGTCGTTCTATATATATATACCCGATGTTTCTCGGTATCTGAATTTTCGTCGTAACAAATATTGTCGACGGCGACTCTCTACGTTCCCTTCGAATAATCGATATACACTTCAAAATTATACGAGTCCATATTCCTCTGTACGCAGGTGTAATTATTCAAATGGATTCGTAGAATATGTGCTAAAACATTCACGCCGCAAGAAGAAGTTAAAACAATACATCGTTGCGGTATATAGCGATGTACATCCGCACGCTAATGCCGTTATCACCCCGTAGGCGGTGACGACTCCTACATGCGCGATCTGCATTACTAAATCTGCGAATAATCGCATTACGAGCGCTTATTTAGCCCAAGACTCAGATCCGATAATTAACGGTCAGAGAAAGGCCTCGGACGTTATTACACACACACACACACACACACTCTCTCTCTCTCTTCTCTCTTGATTATACGGCAGCAGTATCAATATTATGCCACCCTTTCTCAAGGAGCTTTAAACATCTCCGGCGAATATTCCTCAAGGCTAAGACCTTATGCCGGCTACAATCACGGGATTTACGCCATCGTTACAATGATAATGCGCGGAAATCCATAAAAGAGACAAGATGCGATATACTCTGGTATCAAACTGTCTCGTGAAAAAGATCTTTCATATAGATCGGACCTTGGCTTTAATCGTCCTTGATATTTTTCTCTTCTATGGTTTAATATTCAAACGTTGTTCCTTCAAATGTTATTTCTTAAACGAAGACTATAGAAAAAAAAAATGAAAAAACTTTAGAAGGCTCTTGAAATTTAAACTAACATTAAACCGGTCAATAAGAGCCAACGCTGGATGTTCGTGCGAGAATAAATGTATATATTTATATTTTTCAGTGTAAATTATACACATGAATTTTTTCAAATTAGACAGAGAGAGGAAACGGACATTTCTCATATATGTGATGCAAATTCAGCGTCCCATATGAATTTACGAATTGAAATTTTGATTCAAAAATTTATGTGTATAATTTATACACTGAAAAATATAAATATATATTTATTCGCAGGAACATACAGCGTTGGCTCCTATTGACCGATTTAATGTTAGTTTAGAAGATGATGTTTCATTTTATGTTTTTTTTTCTTTTACATAGAATATGATAATGATTTTTTAAAAGTAATTAATTGTTTTTTTTTTTCAAACTTTTGAGCAGCACTTATGTCATACAACGCTGTTCTAAAGAGAAATATTTTTAGACCGATATAAATAATTTCTTCCTATTAAAAGATTCTTTATTACAAATATATCATCGCAAATGTAGACTTGCCTAGTTGTGAAGTGTCAAAATGAATACACAAGATATTATCGCAATCACTCTCGGTCTATAGCGTGATCGCTTATATTAACCCGTTTATCGCTTTCGCTGAACGTAGCCTGTTGCTGTTGGAAATATTTTGCTGAACGATACGCGTCATGCAATTTACGTTTCATCGCCGTCGCGATAGTCGTATAACTTCCGGCTGTAAAATGCCACCGGGCACGTTGCAACTACCCTGCAGAGATTTTACAGACGTGATATTTCGCAGCGCGGCGATTCGAGGTAATTCGCGCGGAATTAAAGAGCAACCTTAAACTCTCGCTTTTATCTTAGAAGAACGCTCTTTCTCTCTCTCTCTCTCTCTGTATTTTAATAATAAATTGTTGAGATCAATAAAAACTCGATATTTCTACGAAACTTTCGTTGAGATGAAAACAATTTTGATTTTATGAACGATGTGTAAATAAGGAACAGTCTGTTAGTACGCCTACGTGTATCTTGTGCGGTGATATTGCAACGTTATATATATATCTCATAAGTGCATTTTAGCGCTCGGTAAACGACCGATAAAGTTTTGAGCGTGTCAGCAGCTTAAAATGTTTGCATCAACTTTCAAATAATGTTTTTTTGAAATGATCCAGACTCTAATGTACTATATAAAGGTACAAATTTTTTTAGCTTCACGTAATTTCTTCACAACTTTCGTAGTCTATATATATTCTATATACATGCTATATATACTCTGTATATATACTATATATTCTCTGTACACATACTTACAACTAGTAGTGTATCTACGAAGAATTCGTTGATCTTATTAATGTTCGGACTTTTATAGCATCTGTGATAGCTCTTTGTTATAATTCTTGATATTCTAGCGAAAGTGTATTAAATTTGACGTCATTGTGTGACAAAGTTGCATGTCAAAGTCTCAAAGTCATATAATCAGACATTTTCATTATTAAGACAAAGTATTAAGACAGAGCCAAAATATACGTGTATGTTTTTTACTGAAAAATCGGCACAAACGTTTCAATCCATAATAATTGAAGTAACAATTTACAAGTTTATAACAGTATATTCATTATGCAAAACATCCGTCGCTCTCTTCAGTTAAAAGAATAATAAAACACTAGAGGCAACCGAATTTACTTCATTACAAGATCACAATATATAATTATGCTTTGTATAATAATTATATTGTTATCAACCTGCTAATTAATATTTCAGTTATTATTAATAAAATCCATTTCATCATTTATCGGTTATTTTTCAATTGTTTTGTGTGTGCTGTTTATTTTCTGTTTTTGTATACATTAGTTGTACACTGAAGAATATCGAAAGAAAAAGAGACCGAATGTTCGTACCGGTTTTTATATTCAATGAAAAACATACACGCACAACCTGTGTTTTGGATCGCATCTGTCTTGATACTTTGTTTCACAAAATAAACTAAAATGGATCAATGAGCTGAAATTCCGCGAGTGGAGGTGGCTTAAATAAATTCACTTTGTTTTTGTTAATAATAGTAAAATAATATTATTATTTTTAATTTATTGATTCAGCTTATTGATTTATTTTATTTGAATATTGTTGAAGCTGGTATTTAATTTTAATACTTTGCTTCATCTTCTCACGAGCTTTTACCTAATTGTTTTGTGTGTGCTGTTGATTTTCATTAATATCTTATATCTATAACTTCGCGTAGCCTTAACTTATTATCTGTTCTTATTTATTTCTTCTTGTAGAATTTCGGATATATGTATACACACGCGTTACTGGCATGACATTGGCATATGACATTGACTTTATTTTATCTTTTCTTAGTATAGAAGAAAAACTTGCTATTAAACACGTTGTGTGTGTGTGTGTGTGTGTGTGTTTACGTTGCTTCAATAAATATTCTTGTATAAAAGGTCAGTCGTCTATCTAGTGAAAATTCTTTTACTGCAGAATTTTCCAACAACTCTACGAACACCACAAAAATGTTATTGCATACAAATGTATGCAATAATTTAGTTAGGTAGCCTTTATCGATAAAAAACTTTTCGAAACAATACGCACACGTGCGCGCTCTTTGATGTTATATTTTATTATTGTTATACTTAAAAATAAAATTATAGCATATTAATGACGACAATTTAAAAGCTTTTTTTTTTTATTTAGCATGTTAATGACGTCTTGTTGCCTTTTCAAGCCGATAGTCAATTCCGAACTCAAAACAACCACGACCGTGGTGCCGTCATCCACGTCGACCACGCACAAAACGTTTTCCACGGATCAACCTCTGTATCGGCTGAACAGCAGCAATGGACAAGCCTGCATTCTTCTTCAAGTGGACGCATTGATCAACATCAAATATCGCACGAAACTTAACGAGGAACAAGTAAGAATTCGTTTACAAAGTCAATTCTGAAGAAAAAACGCGAAATTGTATCATATCGATAACAGAGATGACATAATAAATTAACAATAAATAAATAACGATAAGAATGTGACTGTTTTT
>QVOB01021145.1:0-16488 GCA_014839585.1 Pseudomyrmex concolor | reverse complement strand
ATTTTGAGATTCATATAAGTTGAAGTTTTTATTCTTAGAAAAAAAGTAGGTTATTGAAATTTTTACGAAAAAAAAGAAGTCAATTTGCAAAAAAAAAAAAATTTTTTGTTGCACTCTTAGCTTGTTTTACGTACTTTTACGATCTATAAATGATAATCCGATATTTGACAAAGATATTTACGGTAAACAAGTAGGTTGTGATATACAATCCTCTTTTTATCGTCTCGATCTGTGTTTAGATCTTCGAAGGTTCGGTTTGTTCGGTTGAAATTTGATTAACGTCGATTCAATTAAAAGCGAAGGCATATTTAAGCCATCATCATAAAGCTAGCGCGCGTGTGTCACATCAATCGCATCGAGGCTACACATCGCCGTGGGGTGCGGTCGCATCCCCCGCACGATTACAACCGCTCCCACCCCCGATTACCGTTGTTCTTCCGTCCCTTTGCCGCTCGCCCTCGCTCCAGACACCTTCGAACAACTCCGAACCCGTGTCGAACGTGTCTCGGGAGCACGCGACGATATCGTAACGATGTTAGGGTGGATGGGGAAGGGAAGCTTTGACGAGAGAACGATCGATGAGAAAGAGAATATACGAGAAGGAGAGAGAAAGAGAAAGAGAAGGAGAGAGAAAGAGATGATGGTTAAAGCGGGAGACCGCGAAGCGCGGCGTGTTCGGTAAGAGAAGGTCGTTGGATGAAAGAATGATTGCCGCTCAAGAAAGGGAAAGAACGCGATTTATTCGATACGGTAAATCAAAACTCGTGAGAATCGCACAAAAAACAGAATATAGATAAATATAATAATGCCTATATGCGCGTATATACGTGTGTGTATAGTGGTGTATCACTTGACAGTTACTATCGCGAAAGATGTAAAGAGATTCAAACTGGAAAGTCTTTAAAAAGAAAAATTCTCTTTTTTTATATTATTGCTATTTAAAAAAAATTATATTTTATCTTATTCTATATTGATATTCTGATATACGGACAGATATATCACGCAAGCAAATACATATAACACACATAGTGTATTATTTATTTATTTATATTATATGATCACGGTTATTATTTATTCTATTGGTGAGGCTTAATCCACGTAAATATTTCATGATAATCAATAGACGGTAATTTGGCTTTGTGAATAATATTAGATTATTAAGTGTGACGTGTTATAATTAATGCGCGTATAAAATTGCGCATTTAATAAAAATTAAGAGAACTGTGTGTTCGTACGCAGCAAAATTTATTGATACGAAATAATTAATAACAGACACAATAAGAATATGAGATAATAGCCTCGTTCGAGTATTACATTAGTTAATAAAATGAGCGGTTTTCATCATATTGTTCTTTCGCGAATTATACGTTTTTATGAAACAAGCACAAATCAAAGAGAGGAAAATATAGAACGGTGGAATAGACCTTGGGAGAAGGTGAAATAGACCTTGGGAGAAGGGTTAGAGAGCGAGAGGGAGAAAACTGTAGTGGTAGAGCCGCCTTCTCTCAGTAGACGAAGCCATTTACGGGCACGTAAGCGGTTTCCATTGTCTATGAGATATAATGGAGTAATCTCGCGGTGATGCGCCACTACCGAGGCCGATATTCAAATTGCGCACCTCTTACGTGTGTATATACGCCGACGTATACCGGGGGAGGTCTTCCGGTCAACAGTGAGAACCAACATTGCCGTCGATACCGTAGACGATGACCAAACTCTCTCTCGCGTACAACACCGGCTGCGATATGAGATACTCACGGCTGCGCGCAACTACTTTCATGAATTTCATAATGTATCCCATGCATTGTGATACTATGTATATTCGCGACGCTCGACACGACAACCATTCAATATACGTTGATGAATACTTAATATTCATTGACCCTTACGACTTGGCAAACCCAAATCTCGCGTTTGAAATTTCATCTCAGGTTTACTGAGATATAGATTGTGAGAAAGTGTAACATTGTTTTTTCTTTTTATAAGTTAAAAGAATGTAAATTAAACATCTTAAAACAAGAAGCTGTGTGATCTTTCTCTTCCTTTTTTTTTCTATAAATTTGATAAACATGAGTCATTCGCCAAGTTTAATTCATTAGTTTTCAACACGGAGTTTCACGAATTTATACTACGTGCTCTGTTTTTGCAATGGCGTGAATAAATATATAACTTTGCTTTGAATAACATTCCATCGTCTCCGGAAGACGATGAAGTCGGAAACGGAGAATCGTCCATCTGCGGTTCCGCGTGGCCAAATTCCTTTTAATTACCCAACCGCGCCAAAACTCTCGCATTAATCGTCGCGCGTATTTCCACGTAAACAATATCATACTATTTGTCTTCATTAAACTCTTCGAAATACTTCAGCATGATTAAACGCTCCGAAATGCGCGCTTCTTGTTACGGTCCTGGGGCTCGTGGTTTGCCCATAAATGTACGCGTTAACGCACACCGACGCGAAGCGCACACACGTATGTACAGACACACGTTCGCGCGTATGTTCCGCGCGCTCGCGCTCACCCTCTCTCGCACCCTCTTCGCGTGAGCGAGCGGGCGAGCAAGCGGACGAGACGAGCGTGTACGCGATGGTTACGGCGATATATCATCGCACGTCCAGAGTCATAACGTGACGCGCAACACGCGGGCGCATCAGTCATTTAGCCGCAAATGGAATCTGCTTCCTTCCTCCCGCCGCATTTCCGCGCCTTGTACACAGTATTTTGCACGACCGCGCGCGGCCATTGTGCCACGGAGAAGCCGCGCGCATGAGCTCGCTCGTTTGCACGAGGATGACGCGACGAAATTCAACCCTACGCCGGTGTCGAAATTTCGAAAATACGGCGACGGAGATACGACGGGGAAATTGCCGACCGACAGCGGGACGAAAACTTGGAATATACATACATATATATGCGCGGTATTCCGATAAATGATCAGTTCGACTTGTGCGATCACCAATATTAATCGTTATTTAGGAGCCAATTGGGGAGAAGAAAGAGGCATTAACTCGGAAACATGAGCTTGGGGTGACTCAGTCACCCACCCAGGCTCTTGCGTTCGACAGCTGTACAAAAGGGACTTGATGAATGGTGATGACGAAAATTGGAATTCTTTCAAAATTTATTAGGTGTATATCTATACATATAAATCAGTGGTTTCAATTATATACTTTTGTTTCTGTACGTATCTGCCAGAATCATTGAAACTAGTTGCAAAGTCTATATAGCGTTAAAGTTAAGTTATTCATTAGTTATCCGGTAATCGGATAACTTGCGAAATAGATAAAAAATTGGCCTTTTTCAAATAAATAAGTTCAAACTGTAACACTTTTTAGAAATGAAAAACGTAACGGCCTCAGAAAACGCACATAGCGAAACTATACTGCTTCAAACCAATTGCCGTTACTGTTAAAGAAATCGAAGAGAATATGTGCCAACAGTCGCTTCCATTGATCGGCGAGCATACTCGAAATGAATTGTCTGGACATTCGATATCTTCATCAAATTCCAGCTATTTTTGGCCGGAAATCGTTACGAACCATTATAAATGGTCCGTTTTTCTTTCTCACTTTGTTTTAACCAATAGAATAACACGTCTGAGCGTACATATTTCGCCACGGAAATGGAGCAAATATAATTGAAGAGGGATAGATAGAGAGATCGATAATCGAATTATGTAGCTTTAATACACTGTATGCAGTGTATTAAAGCTACATAATAACGCAATAAATGTATGCGCGTTAAATGTAATAAATTAAGAAAACAATAGTTTGTGATAAACCGTAATTAACATTGGATATATATTTTTTATATGAAATTTACTATTTAATACTATTTATTTTTGTGTCAACTAAAAATTCTCGACTAAAATATCGGAAAGAACATATTTCCGTTCTACATTTGTATAACGTCAAGAAATCCAATTTATTTTCAAATTTATTTTCTGACGCTTTCTTTTCGGATCATATTCTTTTATGCGAGATCTATTCTCCTCTGATTTGTTGAGCTTACAAGATTGGCTGTGGAATGATTCATAACAAGAGATGAAGGTGTGGCATAGAATCGCGACATTCTTATTCGAGATATGTCACACGGACTTGCGCGAGAAGCATACGCGATGCTCAATGCAATCTTACGCGAACATCAGGTTGGATACTTCGGACCGGCACCTGCGTCTCAACGTAAGAGTAGGCACCTGCGCGATACTCCTCGTCCTTTTTCCCTCCTCGACCGCCCGTCTTTTCTCCACCGCTTAATGGACTTTAACGAGTCCCGGGATATGAGCGGGACTAGGGTGAGGAACGACAGACGCCCAAGCCCCGCCGCGGTTAAATTAGAAAACTCTCGGGATCCCTTGCGGCAGAAGGGAGAGGGAAGGAGGGAGAGAATATTTAAATTAGGTGAACGCCCTACGTCATGCCGTATCTTTAATGAGTTGGATGAGGGATCGAGATTTTTTTCGGCGATGGTCCCCTCAACGACGAGGTCCCGCACACATTCCCCGCATTCCGCCCCGTACTGCTCCTGCGAGCAGGTGCGAAACCGGTATTTATTTTAAATCGTACAGGGATAGCACAACAATGCTCGATCGCGCGCCCGTATATTTTAAAAACCCGCGCGTAGATTAAAAATACGTACGAACCATCACAAAAGAAATCCCAGTTGAATAAAAGGGTATTAACTTTAGTCGCGTGACAAAAGGAAATAAGATACGCTGGAATTGTTATACGTTTGTTGTCATCTGTGCGAGGGGGAGAGTTTTATTTCTCAAGTAATTTCGTTTTCCTTTCTTTGTACCACTTTCCCAAATAATAATACGCTTAATAGCGCGCAACATGTATAATTATTATCATTTGCAGCCATCTATATCAACAATCGTATACTTTCATTAGTTCAACTAGATCGGTTATTAAATTAATCCTTCTCTCTCTCTCTTCCTCTTTCTCTCACACAGGACATATAATTTCCTATCCCTGAATGTGTATACGCAATAATGCGGACCTCCCAACAGTATCCTGGCTGATTAATACTACGCTAGTTACCTTCTCTCTCTTCCCGTGAATATTGCTGCAGCGGCGTTACAGTAATTATTATTACAGATCGTTGAATTATTCCCCAATAATTAGACCCGTTACGTCGTTATATCAATATAATTCCGGTTGTCGCGTACGCAATGCATAATGAAGCTCGTTGTGAAATGCGGCTTGGCGCGTATGTATGTACATATCGGTGCCCGATTATATTTCGGGCGGAAACTCGTTCTTGCGAAATAGAAGGCAAGGCTCTTTGCGAAGCTCAAACGTAACGAAGAGAGCGCGCCTTCCTCTTCCCTTGTTCCGTCTCAAGATGCTTAAGAAGAACGATGAACGCAGCGACGAACTTCCGACGTTCTTCTCGGGTAATGTGCACCGTCAGTCAAATTAAAAAGTTCGTAATACCTACTAATTATTACTTCCAACTCAAATAAAAGATCAAATTAATAAGTATGATACTATCAAACAGATCGTAAGATTGTGTTAGCGATGCTATTAAAAGTGTTATAAATGTTTACAGAGAGAGAAAGAGAGAAAAGCAACTTTAACTTTTTGCAAATAAAGGTCAAACGATTATTATTCTTAGAAAAGACGCGCTCTAACTCAAGGTTAAATAAAACATACGTGTTTAAAATGTCAAGCGTAGTCGTAAAAGAGGGGAAAATATGAAATTTATATACGCACAAGCCACATGTAATCATCCCCGTCTATTTGGGGGAGCAGTCGTCTAAATTTCAATTAAGCGATCTCTTATGTCTCGCTCGCCCTCGATGGTTTCGAATATCCGACACCACCGGTGTCGTTTCATAACAATTGCCTAAGAAGCTCGCTTAAGTGGAACTCCCTCTTAGCACCCTAGAAAGGTACGTCGGAACGATAAAGAGAGAAGAAGCGTCTCACGCGATCAGACTTCATAAGCGGGGCGTCTACGAACCCTCGAAGATAAGCAAGCTTGTTGTCGGTCCTTTGAATCAACGTCCTGCCGCGAATCGCGGAACATCTCTCGTCTTCAAGAAGAACCCGGCAAGATATGTGTGAGTGTACGTGTGTGTGTTTGTCTATCGTAACAGCCCTGTCGCTCGTCGCGCTACTTTATATTCGCGTCAAATCGTGCATATTTTAATCGCACAGCCGCGGTTACGATCTACTTTCTTTCTAGGAGTTAATCGTCCGGGGTGTGAGCGCGAGGGAAGGGGGAGAAAATACGAACTGGCTGAATCCGTGATCGGCGGCGCCCTATCTCTCTTCGAGATGAGTTTTCGGGAGAATTCCATCTGATGCGCAGTGAATCTCTTCGTACCCGTAGCGAGACAGCTCGGCTGCATACGCTATCGGGTAAAAATGGAGACAGTTTTCCGATATGAAACATTTCCTGTCAGAAGTAAGTGAATTAAGAGAAATCCTGTCTGTGCGTGAAGATGAATTTTTTTAACCCTCAAATGCGTATTTATAATTGTCGAGTCTTTTTTTTTCTTTTCTTTTCTTTTTGTCGTTTGCGCTCGTGTAATTATGTGAAATTTTTCGATGTCGCAGTGTATTTATTCTAGTTATCAGATGTAATATTTTTATGTGCTGAGTCTGTCTTGAAAGCACAATTTCGATTCGCCATGTGAAGGGAATAAAATTCAATTACATCCATCATATCTTCAATCTCTCGTAAATGATGCATCTTGGAACAAAAATACATATATCATAATTAGAAACATTGTGTGGGGCGAATCGATTTAGGTGAATTTATTACGAAGCGACGGAAAAAAAAAAGTTGATGTTTTATGTTCGCATTTTTATTTTATTTTTCTTTTTTTACACAAACGAGTGTAAAGTTTTGCGCACGGAAACTCGATTGTTCGTTCTTTCGGCTAATTTTGAATCTCAATTTGTTCTTTTCTTTTTTTTTTAAGAGTCTAATAGCGGTCCTAGTCAAAAAATTGCAATAAAAAAGTATCGGAAAAACTAATGCGACGTATGATATAAAAGAAATATCTCGGATTCGACTACGCGCCGGATACGAGATCGCAGTTACATAACGTTATACGAAAGTTACGCGACATCACGTGAAAGGGCTTTTCGTTTTTCACATTTTTCATCGCTTTTCCGCGCGGCGCGGCGCGGAACGACGCGACTCTGCGAGCGGCGCCGAGATACGGAATTACAGTGAAAAAGGGAACGCCCGGATGTAACACGTCGAACTGTCATCACGAGAACGTCTCGCGCGAGTGAATCGTTCCAACTAAAACCGGGCGACGTGTCTATTTGCGTCGCCGTTGGCATATATCATCTATCGAATGAGAACGACGGAAGTTGTGCAAAAGAATCGTTTCAGACACGCGCCGCTGGAAGACAATTAGAAAAAAAAAAAAATCGAGTTGTTGTAGTTAGAAATCGCGTACGATTTTGAACAAATCGAACACATAAAGATTTATTTTTTCAAGTCAAAAGAAAACGATCTGTTAATATATTTTACTCTTTTTGTAAGCAATTCTCTATAATAAGATACTAATTAGTAATTGCCGTCAAATTTTTTCGAATTATCGCGGTATTGTAAAAATCATAATACAAACATCAGAAAACAAAAAAACTGTTTCACATGTGAGGATTTTTAATCAACGATGAAAATTGAAATATAAAAGTTTATGTAAAAATAATATAAGAATCGCGATCTTTTTTGCGAATACGATATTTCTTTGCCACGTCATTCACGTAATGTAGCTCTCGCGCTAGTATAAGAGAACTAGACTTGAATTCGTCAGGAAAGAGACAAAATTTCACCGAAAAATTTTGGAGATACGAAACGAAGAGAGAGATAAAACAGCAGAAGAAGGAACGATATGAAAACGGAAGTGCAATGAACGCGCGCGCGAACGAACCAACCTTTATCAGCCTCCAGAGGCACGTGGCCGCTAGTACAAGACGAAAACGACACCGGATATAAGCGACGGATAAGAAAGTTTCGCGGCGTTATGAAAAATGCAACGGCCGAGTTATCGTCGACGTGAATTTTTCATCGGTGCGAGTTGAGTTCTGGTCGCGAAAGCTACTCGCGAGAATCCCCGTCTTTCTTTCACTCCATCTTTCCATGTGAGCCGATCTTTTTCTTTCCTTCCTCCACCCGCTCGCCAAACGGATGTAACAAGCATCACGCGTAAGAAATTCCGGTCTGACCGACGCGACGGCGAAACTGTCCGCGACGCCAACTTTTCGCGGTTTTTGGAAACAGTCGCATGCATGATACAAATGATAGTGTAGTGAACTAGAGTGAACGAACTTTTAATTTTTAATATCCGCTAATCCTGTCAGAGATAATTTTCTCTTTTAAGTAAATTCACAAGTTAGGCAAAACTAATCCTGAAATTGTAAAATCTTCTTTCTTTCAGAAAACTGATAATGTATGTGTGCGTCAAAAAATTTACATGTATCATAAAAATAAATTAGATTTGTTATATAAAATATAATATTGGACGGTATATCACGTTTTAAATATCAGAATTTATGAATGCAAATTTGAAATCTATAAAATAATCCTAAAAAACTTTTATATTAATTAATCAATTAATTAATTAATACTTCACAGATTAATAACTTCACAGACAAGAGATATTCAAATTTATTATACTTAAGAACATGTATAAATATGTTTGAAAAACTTTTCATCGATCTCACACGCGATTGAATTTAATTGTGATTACTACATAAAAAAAATATATTTTACATCACATGAGATTTTTTTTAACTCTGTCATCACGCTTCAAAAAACTTTTATAAAATTTCGAAATTCTGACTATACATATGTGCGCGTGTGTGTGTGTCGAGCGCGCGATATGTATTATACAGATAATAGTACTCTACTTGAATGAGCGTGTGTCAAAAGATCGCTGCACTTGTCATTTTTACATTCTGACCGCGCACCCATTTTCCTCAGCTGGAATGTTTCTCTGCAACACGACGAACCTAGTTTCCAAAGTGTTGCTGCACCAAGAGAGAGAGAGAGAGAGAGAGAGAGAGAGAGAGAGAGAGAGAGCGCGCGAAGCGAAATTCTTCGTGCAACTATGCAGACGGTGGCGGTTTGTCGTGGAGAAATAAGACGGCGTCTAATAAAGTTCCGGCGATACGGCCGAGTGTTTTCCCCGGAAAATATCCACGGTTTGACTTTTCCTCGTCAGTTCTGAGTATCTATCGAGAAATAATCGTGCGCTTATAGGAGTCTCTCGCGTGTTTTTTTCTCCGCTGTTACGATTACAATTTTATCTAGAATAGATTTATTACATTTATACAGTTTGCTACATCTGTAGCAAAAATATCTTTATCTGCTAAAAACTTAACATCTCTTTTTTTTCATTTGACTTTTCCCAGTCTTGTATGATTGTAATTTCTAAACTACGTCGTACACGTAGATTTTCGAAGATAAAAAACCGATTGCGGATGACGCGATACATTCGCGTACAACATCCAAATCGGAATCTCGTGAATGTACACGCCTTTCGCCTAATCTTTTTCGAGCATTCTTCCGGAAGTCTGCGGATCTAATCGCGTTCAGATATATGCTATTTTCGGAAGGGTAGTCACGATCCGCAGCAAGATTTGTCCCGGGAGTAGGAGATTGGAAGCGAGAGAGAGAGATGAGTCACGGAAACAGAGATACGAGTTTCGAGAGGTAGATAGGAGGAATTCCATGGGGCGTGGACGGGATAAGTTATCCTCGCGTTTCCGCGTGTTCGTGCACGCGCGCGCGCCGACATTATTTCGTATCTTGCAGGACACTTCGGGCAATGAGGACGTCCTGCCTGGTACGCCGCCGGAATCCATAACGAGGTCTTATCAGTCTGAGTCCGACTTCTCTTCTTTTTCTCGCGTCTCCGGTTCGTTTCTCCCTTCATGCGCGCGCGCGCGCGTTTTTCTCCTACTGCGAAGAATTCTCTAATGTTATCCTCTTTGTCCCTCCGCACGAAATGGAGTTTTGCCACTGTCGCTCTCGCATTCCTGTCTGGCGGTCATACCCGCGAGTGTTTACCTCACGAAGCACACGCGTTGCGCTGAATTAAAATCGCAAATATGAAACGCTATTTCTTTAATGTATCCGCGCATACGAAAGTATGTTCTTATTCATATATATAGATGCGTTTATTTTATTCAACGGTGTAAAAAAATGAGAAGAGACTACTAGATTTAAAAAGTAACGAATTATTCACGCAGATGTAATAAATTCTCTCTTCCATATTTGTCGTAAAATTTACTCTGCGAATGAAAATAGTCTCTTGAAGAGAAAGAAAGAGGAAACACAAAAATAAAACTGAGAACGAGTTTGGCTTTGTTCCCGCTCGCAAGATCGCGACCGGGAAAGCAAGATGGTGGCATTGACGCTGAAGCAGCAGAAAGCGCGCGCTTCCATCCCCAAAAGAACCGAGGACGGGCAAAAAGCCGGAAGGTCGCTTGGCGCCAATTAATCGAAACATTCGATTTGCCGTCGTTTCCGCCAAACTGGCGGCAGCGACGAAACTACAATACAACACGGTCGCTTTATAGCGCTCCGAGCGCTAATAACGAACCCGGGCGAGCGATTACACGGCGTGATTTCGCGCAGATTGGACGCGAGTGATTAATTCTCGCGGCCAATCCCGCTGTGTCGTCCCGTCGCTCTCTGTGGATTCGTCGTCGGCGAAATCCAACCCCTCCGAGAGAAGATACTTTAATCCCGCAACCCAACGGAAAAGCGGCATGGTGCGGTTATTAATTCGTATGTCGGTTTTCCCGCTCGATAGGGGCGAAAAGGCAGGCGTGGGGGTGACAGCGGGTGTCGAGAAACGTCGCGCGGCTCGAGAGGGAAATGCAAGGCTCGTAAAAACTCAACCCCATTGTTATCGTCATCATCGTGCGGTTTGTTTCGTGGTAGGCGCCACTCTGATAGAGGGAAAGACTGAGGAAACGAGGCAGACAATTTTGCATACGGCCGCATCATTTTTATCAAACGCGATATTGCGATTTCCCACGCAATGCCTGTTAAGTGCGATCTTGATTAAATCCTTATATCTTTAGAATGCCATTATCGGCAGCCATTTTTTTTTCTTTTAATTCGTGAGTATTCTAGATTCGTGTTGCTCTTATCGTTTTACAATAGACTTTTAAAAAAATATAATTTAAAATATATAATTTATATATATATAATTTATATATAATTTAAAAATATAATTTAAAAAAATATAAATTGTTCCAAATCTTATACTGTTTGTAGCGAATTATGTTTAGTATTGATATTGATATTTTATATATTTTATAATTTATTTATTTTCTATATATATGATATTTTATATACACACATACTCGATATTTTACTTTGTTTTAATTGTTAATAAAAAATTGATTGGCGTCCACTTCTTCTCCAGTTTCTTACAAGCCTTTTTTGAACATCTTGAACTGTTCTTCTTTCCTGAGGATGTTAAACCGTTAATAGTACTCGAATTACAAGCGATGAACTTTCGGAGAAGTGCAAGTAGAAAATCTTATTCTTCCATTAGTTGCAAATGCACTTTACCTTAATTAAGAGTCTTACTTTGAGAGTCAGTTGCTAGGGGACTTAATATCGCAAATTAAAAAGTTGCGAAAGGAGCTAATATCTCTAATCAAATTTTCATCGGGAGGAGAAATCAACGGCGAGCCGCCGGTGGAAATCTGTAGGTGAGAAAAAAACGACGACGACGACTATTTGCGCACTCCGCATTCCGTGCCAGTAATTCTTTCATCCCCGATGTCATCGGTCACGTCGCCAGAAGCGTCCCGGCATTCGTTCGTAGACAAAATATATACGTTCGCGATTATACGCACTAACAACGGAACGGGGCGACAACAGGGGTGAGTAGAGCGAGCAGAGGCTACTCTCTCTCTTTCACACACATACGCACACACTGATTCTCGCTCGACAGACCGACTCGCTTCGCGACGACAGACTCATCTCCGATTTTATGCCTCGTTTGAGAGCACGTCCCAACACAGCCCTTCCCCGAAGACACCCTCGACGATGCCTGCGACGATCCCAACCCTCTGACGACGACGACGACGACGACGACAACGAGAACGGAGCGGCACGAAAATCACAGACTACGGGATTCGTGGTGCGGAGAGAACGGCCTATTTGATATTTAAATAAGCGTGTGTACGGGCGTGTGCGTAGTCATCGCACGGGGAAAACGAACCAACGTACGGGTCTATAAGTTGAACCGATGTCTTTTTTTAGAGAAAGCAGCGAAGGGTTTACAGGATGGTGTGGTGTACGCTACGAAGGTTACGATCGATCGGGACTGCTCAAGGCTGCTGGTGAGATTTTCTGTTTTATGGCAACGCCGGGAGAAACCCCTTTCCGAAGGTATTTCGGGCGAAGGTATATTGGAATAAGGCGAGAACATCTTTACGCGCTGGTATCGCCCGCAAGTTCTCGAGCGTAGCTGCCTTGGCAGGAAAATCGCCCTCTACCGAATAGAACAAGCGTTAGCTCGAAATATCGACATTAATTCTCAATAATATATCTGGATATTATTATAAAAATGTGTGGATATTATTATAAAAAAATCAGAGAAGAGAACAAAATTAATTACTTTTCAACCAATTTCTTTTGTATTATCTTGTTTGTTTACTTGCTAATTTTCTAAACTATGTGTGTGCGCAAACAAGTTGAAAGAAATAAATTTGGCACACGAAAACTTTTTAGAAGCACTCGGCAGACATTTCTCGTAGGACAATGTCCTCATCTCGTCATCGTCGCCCCCGTTAATCTCACAACAACACTGTTCTAAACGATATTCATCGCACGCGGCGTGTCTTAATCCACAGGTATCTCGGACAACGCGAGCCCTTGAAACAAAGTTGTCGGGGTTTTCCCGGGCAAGAACTCCGGAGACACAATAACATGTTTCTATATTAAGCGCGCGCGCGCGGAAGCAGGAGGGCATCATCTTTGCTCGGCGAGTTTTATACACTCCTCGACGTATCACTCTCTGAACAAGTTACGAGACCGAGGGAGAGAAAAGAAAGCAAGAATGGGAACGCGCTCATATCTGCACGCCAAATTCCTGTTTCCGGCGGACACATTTATCTCGCCGCGATTCGAGGGTTCCGCAAAGGCATCGCGAGCCAAGAATTCGCCTATTTCTTTCGTAACTTCCTTCATAAATACGTAATGAATTTCGCCAACAATAACGAGCGGAATGTACATTTATATTCGCACTCTTCCTCCTCCTCCTCTTCCTCCCCCGTTTCAAGAGGAGAGAAAATTCAGAGCGGTAATGTCTGTCGCATCGTGCCGCCCTCAACGCGCCAACTCTGTATAGGCGGAGGGAGGAAAATTATAGGTCTGTTATTGTATACTTTCTCCTCCTGGCTTTTCACGCTCGATCATTTATTTACGCAGAGCGACACTCGATTTCACGAACCGATCGAATTGTTTCCGAAGAAGCGACTTTTCCTATTATCTCATCATCATAGTGATGATATAGCTTCGAACATACACGAAGGTGGTCAATTCAACGTATGTAGCAATAAAGATAATGTCTTCGAGGCGTGACACATAAAAAATATACTTGAACCGTAAATTAAGTTTTGCCAACAAAATATTTGGAGATTAGAGTGTGATGAGTGTAACTCGCGCTGATAACATGCGTTCAACTTGAAACAAGATGTTTTAAATAATACTTATTTCATGTGCCCTCATATGCCTAGTTTTGTAACTAAATTTACCCTTTTTGATTTAAGAAATTAATACAAGCCGTAATTACAGCAATCAATCTGTCTTTTACCAAGCCCTGTCTCTCGAAACTTAGAGCGTTTTCACTTTCGTTCGAACACGTAGACTAAATTTTACAACGTTAAAAATAAAAATAAAAAAAAAAAAAATAAAAAATTAAAATTTAAAAGTGCACACTGCACACTATTCGAAGTTATTGCGGTAGAAATACAATAGTAGTACAAAATAGTAGTAAATTCAACTCTTTCTCTCTCTCTGTCTTTTTCGTCTGTGTCGCTTAATGCACTACAAACATTGAACAAAGCGGGCTCTGCACTGTCTGTTAAAGAGTTAATACGGTCGACGGATCATCTTTGAGAATATAAAGAGACCCTCTCCGAAATATTAGAGCCAGTCCGTCGGTCGTCGTCTAGCATGTCGGGGGCATAAATTATACCAGAATGGAGAATGCGCCCGCACGAGTTCTCTCTTTCTCACTCGTTTGACGACTGCTCGTTTTGTCCACTTTTTGTCGGCGTATTTCTAACATTAGATCCTCTTAAAAACGATTAATTTTTGGACAGTGAGAACAAACGGTTTTAAAAGAACGAAACTTGTTCTCACTAATTTATATAAAAAACGTTAACGTACCTAAACTAATCAAACTGATTAGTTTAGGTACGTTTTTTATATAAATTAGTGAGAACAAGTTTCGTTCTTTACGTACTATGTATATCTTTCGAAACAAAAACACGGGTTAAAGGTAAAGATTACTCAAACCCTCGTTGAGAGGGTTTAATTAGCGCGATCGACTGTTAAGCAGCACTCGCGATCGTGGGTGGTATCGAACACGCAACGTTCACGCGAATGCCTCGTGATTAGCGAGTCTAACGAGAGCTGGTGTGCGAACGTCGCAACTGAAACCGTGGAGTTAAATTAGCGGTGTCGGCAATTTGGTCGGCGGCCAAGCGCCTAATTTACAAGCATAATAATTCAAACGCGTAATCTCTCCGAAAGTCGACGACGGAGAACGCGGGAGAATTCGCGTGAGATAAGGGGGGAGGGGATTGCATTCTGGGAATGAAAGCTCGCGTTGCGCCCGGAATTCATCGCGGAGAAAACGGTGCGCATCGTTGCGCGTTGTAACGACGAGAGAGAAATGTCACACAGCGATGAAAGAGGCAATTTTCCTTACTTGTACGACGAGGAAATGGATGAAAATTCTATGTGGACGCTCGGAGACGCGATCTGGTCGTAGCCACCTGCCGCTGCCTTTTCCTCGTTCGTCACCAAGAACACCAAGAGAGACAAACGCGGGGAGAACTGACAAGCGTCACGTGTCACTGAACCGCCACTTACAAAAAGTCCACACCGGCCGGTCGTCCCGGCGATCCGATAGATCCTTGTCACGCGCGATTACTGTCCTGCCTGAGGGTGAGCAACCCTCTGATCGCTTTCAGAACAGGTTCCAGAACGAATGTATACGACCACTATCGCTCCTGTCCCTTTTCGGGAGGAGGAGGCTTCGAGCTACGTCGCGCACCCCGAGACGTCGCCGCGAGGAGATATACCCGTGGTCGATCCGCGTGGACGCGCGCGTCTTTCCGCGTTCCTCGCGGAGGAAACACGCGTAGTTCCGTGTTCTCCGTGTCGAAGAGTTTTACAGTCAGGAAGAAAGCAAAAACCGAAAGACGGTCTACGCGCTCGTGAGAGAGGGAGAGAGAGAGGAAAGACCAACGCGGCAGCGGCGACGACGACGACGACGACGACGACGACGACGACGACGACGGTCGCGTGGTATCGATTCGTGGCCGTGGAAAGCCGGCAGCGAGACGGCCTAGAGAGACGCGAGAGCTTTTTCTTCGCTTTCTCTCCCTCCCTCCCCCGTGTATCTTCCTCTTCCTTCTCTCGGCAGACGATGCGTTTAAATATCCGTCTGTGTTACGCGCGGACAAACGCGTGCGCTCCGTTTCGTTTCGGGGCGGTCCTCGTGTACCGGCGCGTGCACGAGGCACGCAATATCGGAGCAGCGCGGCGGCTTTTGCTTTTCGTCTGGTCGCGCGTAATTACGCGTGTACGTGTATGTGTGTGTGAGTACAGGCACAACTGATCTCAGGAATACGAATTCCTACGGGCGCGTCCAAAATACGGAACGAAATACGTCACACAGCGTGCGTACAGCTGTACGTAATACGGAAGACGAACGCGTCTCTCTCGAACGTCCGGGTCGGACTGAGCGCGGAGGGGCGCTCGACAGACCCGCGTAGTCGTTCGAGGTACCGTCTCCCCCCACCCGGAGGAGCCACGCTTCGGCTTTCCCAACCCTTGTCGTGCGACCTCCCCTCTCCAATGGCTCCGTTCGTTCTTCCACCCTACCGCGTCCAGTGCCGTATTCCGGGATGAAACTTCGGGTGCTGCCAATTAAGAAAACAGGTGTCGTAAACATTTAAGCGCTTTAAATTGTCTGAAAGATATATCCGAAATTTTCCAAGTGTGTTTTAGAGGAAATCTATTCTCATCAATATTTTTCAGTAATTCTTTTTTGAAAAAAGAATTACTTATTTTTGATTAATTAGCTTATGGATGTAACAAAAAAGAATTGATAACATAAGAAACTAGTTTATAGCCTATTGAAAAATTGTCTTTTTTGACAAATCTTTAACGGAGAATTCATATATTTCAAATTTGATATTATTTATTGATATTAGACTTTTCTAAAATTTTATATATTTTGATATTATATAGGTAT
>QVOB01021144.1:0-14934 GCA_014839585.1 Pseudomyrmex concolor | reverse complement strand
GTTCGCTATTGCAACGAATGACTTCAGAATACGAACGCGAATGTCCGAACGTTCGCGCTCGTTGTTCGTTTGGTGCTTGTAGATGTATATCCAGCTTTAGTCTTTGTTCATCATTTGTCATACATTATCTTGGACGATAACTCGATCGCGTAAATCAGGCAATTGTGTGAGTCACATTGAGACTTTTAAACAACCGCTATAAAAAAAAAATGTGCTTTACGCAGTAAGCACATTGCTTTTATTTTTAATTATGACACAGACTGCGCGTAAACATTACAAGATAACAATATACTTGAACCGTTGCAATAAGAAACTATCTGATGTAAAAATTAATTTATAATTTAGACAAATTCTATCTTTCAGATAAATGTTACGTATGTGCACATATTCAGCATATCTCAACCTTTGAACGACGCGAATATAGAATCTAAAAGGATCCAAGTGAATTGTTAGCCTAAGGTTAAAAGTAAAAAGAGAAGATGAAAGAGTAAGATAAAATAAAACTGCCATGTAGAAGTTTTATAATTTCACAAGACAAAACACGATAGAAATAATTTCAGAAATAATATTCATCTTCGGTAAGTACTAAGAAAAAGATTGTTTTGTTTCGATTCTATACATTAATATTGATATTGTAGTAACCTTATATTATATCTTGTAGTATTGTACAAAGAGAATCAAAACAAAAATCGTCGAAAGAGGCTTGCATATAAATTTCAAGCAGCGGTAACCAGCATCTTTGGATTCTTTATAATCTTTTTCATCTTTTTTGTTTAAATAATTCTCGAGTGTGTATCGGAGAGTCTTTCTTCTTTTGTTAATTGTTAAAAATGTGAGGTTTTAAGTGCGCACAATAAATAGCTTTTGAAAATTGCAATCAATATCATCGTCGACGATAAGTAACATAATGTACATATATGTGTACGTTATTATTCAATTTATTTGTTTAAATGTGCAAGTTGTACATTTTATATTCAACTTTTATTTTATTTCCAAATTACAAGAAAACTTTGTAATATAAACACTTACCACAATCCTCGAAATACACCGCAAAACTTTGTGCAGAAAAACACAAAACGTACAGAAAAGCAAAAGTAATGTTCGTTACTCGAATCATTGTTACTTCTTATTTGTGTTCTGTCTTAGTGGGTTTCCGCGTGGTTATTGACTTACTATTGACTCGCTGCTCGGTTTTGCGATCCGCATTAATATGCTCGCACACGCGCACAGGAAACTCAATGACGTACGTTGCTGAGCAACGTATCGGTTTCACGAGAAAAGAAAAATTTTTATCTTTTTATTTGGCTGTATTCTAAAATTCATTCAGTCAGTAAATGCTAATAATTAATTAAAATCTATATAGTTCATGTTACGTATATTATACATTTTCAATAAATTTTGAAACATAGTTTTTGTTTTATTCCGATCATCAGCTGCTGCCGATTGACAGTCAACAGCTGAAGGAGAATGACGTGCAGAGTAGGGAGAAAAACGCCTCCTTCCCCTCTCGCGGATTGAAACTATTATCATCGCGCGCTCGGCAGCTTATGTGCGTGCAAATAGACTTTTTGTTTATTAAATATTAATTAAATACAAAAATAGAACACGTTGCTTTGTATCTTGCTTCTTGCGCGTATGTACAAAGCGAGGATTTTATATATTTTAAGCGCGTTAGTGAAATATGCTTGTACATACGTACAGAAACATGCATACAAAACACATCGTATATTTATTATTATTATTTATTTATTTTACAATTTTACTCGATGAGATATATCGACATGCGTGTGTTAAAAAAATACGAGACTAATTGTTGTCTGGTAAAACGTGTCCATCTGAATGCAGCGAAGCGATCAATTCAATTGATCGCGAGTTGTCATAAAAGTGTGGTGTCATCTTTTTGCCATGAAAATGCTTTTTATTTAATTTTTACTGGGAATTTTACGCATATTATTGGTTTATCATTCTCGTTCACGAATTCCCACATGACATCGAGGCTCAACTGAAAACCAATAATTATATATGAATATATTATATAGAACGAGATCGTTAAATTAAAAATATAAAAATTCAAGTTTTCAAGTGCAATTACCGCGGGAATTTTTTTGTCCACAGTGAATGAAGACTTATATTCGATCTCCTGGTCTTTCGTCAGAGGACACTTGAGTCCAGAATTGGGATCTTCGCACACATCCGGCTTTTCCATCGGAAATTCCACAGGCACGTCGATAATTACACCGTATGCACGTGCTTTGACATTTGAAATGTCTACATCTGGAAAAGAAACAATAAGTATTAAAAAAATAGATATGTATAATTAAAAGAATTATTTGTGTGACTTACTCGGTGTAAATTTGAGAGACACGTGTGTCTCTATTCCACGGATTATCGAACATTTTTCATCCGACAGATCACAGCTTGAAATTGATATTTCGTTGAACTTGCCCACTTCCGAGCCTAAAATAAATAAATTAATTAATAAATATAAATAAATTTTACTGTTGTAAAACGTGAAAATGTCAGAGAAGTATAATTGTTCGCAAGAAACTGTTAATATATCAATGATTCCCGCATGAACGAGTCACACGAGAAGGCGTTCTTCTCGTGTTGCTAATTTGCTGTAATTACATCTCATTACAACACAAAGTTGCATGAAAAAAAAACTGCCACCATTTGATTGAGAGCCGTAATCTAATGACAAACAAACATTCAAAATACGTGTAATTAGGTTTCACTTAAATGATCATAAAGCGGCAGAACTTGCTTGATACTTACTACTAATTTTACGGTACAGTGTTACCAAATTACGATATTAGCTGTCTATCTTACTGTCAATAAAATTTATAGAAGACATTTGAAATCGACAGATTTATAATAAGCTATCTGAAATATAGGATTGTGTCAAAAACACATCGCGAATTTTATTTAAATTTTGTTTAAGTTGTAAACGTTGACGAAACAAAATCTCCATTAGACATCTATTAGATATTACATGGAGCTGTTGACGTCTAATAGACATCTAATGGAGTTTTTGTTCTGTGTGGGATGTCGTGCTTAAATGTCTATTGTTTAATGTCTTTTACTTATTTTTATCGCTACTATGTATTGCTCATATATTTAAAGAGATTCTAATGTCTATATTAATTATTTTCGACATATGAAATGCTCGAAAAAGTTGTTTAATAATTTTTTTCTGGTTTAAATCACACACTCTAGACCGTGTTTAAACCTATCTATTGTCTAATGTTCGTTACTTATTTTTATCACGCTACTATGTTCATGTACTTAAACCAAATGTTTATATTAATTATTTTCGATATGTGAAATGCTCGAAAAGAATTTTTTAATAATTTTTCTCTCTGGTTTAAGTCGCATATCTACTCTAGATTGTCTTTTTTTAATCGTCACTTATATTAGAAAATTTTGAATTCAATTAAAACATTTTTACAACAGAAACGTGACATATTTTTGGCGGTTTATAATATTCTTGTAAAAAAATTATAAATATAAATATTTACCGCAATCCTCGAATACGAAAGCGATGGAGGATGCTAAGCAGCACAGGAAGTATAGGAATGAAAACGCGACATTTGTGCGGATCATGTTGCTTCTACACCTTCTAGCATTTAACGACACCGCAAACAATTTGCGCGTCCGAATTTATAAGCAATATCGCACTTATCTAACATCAAACCACGTAACTTCGTCTCATTACGCTTAATAACATAGTCTCGGTGACTATACGGTCTTACTTCTTATCGCAACGCGAAAAACAATTTTTAAAAGTAACAAAGAGTCTTAATAAATTGCTCTTTTATAAAAAAAGGAGGGGAGAAATAAATCATAGGATGACGAGCATTTAACTCAACTATTTTATCAATCCTCAGGAAAAAAAACAATAAACTGGCGAGTGCGGCTCGTATGAATTAACAAGCCACACATGTGTGGACGCTGATAAAATAAAAATTTAAATTGAAACTCGATTTTCTTATCTTTAGAAGCGAATGCGTAAAGGGCGGAAACGGACTTCCTGCATACAACTTAAACTGCCCAAAAAGAAATTTTCATAAATACTGAACATATTTTGTTTTTAAACAAACATCGAGTGACGTGATCGCCAATTATTGGCGCTTTAATTTAACAAAGTCACAAACTTCCAAATATAACATACAAATTATTTATCTTATGATTTCTCTATAAGAAACATGTTACAACCAACTCTGGCTATGGGATAAGTAAAGAGAAATTTGCACGGTCGCGTTTAATACTAAATAATTTTTTTTATATTATATATATAAAGATGTATTAAATTTATGCATTTTTTAAAGCTAAAAAAGAGATATAAGGCTAAACTATTACACAATATACACAATATATATATAATATTGCATACAGTTTGTTTTTAATAATTTATTTTGGACATTACTTTGGATCTTTGCTAACTGTATCATATTTACACGAATTTTTTTATTTTTTCTTATTTCCTTTTTTCTCGAAAGGGGTAAAACATTACTCTCTACGCATTGAAGTACGTACGCGACTGAAATAATGTGGTCAGCTGATCTTTTGCAACTTAATTTACGCATGCGCCGAATTATTCTTTGGTTCTGTGTGATTCTGTCTCCCAACCAACTCCCAAGAACACGAGTTGAAAGGAAGTGACGTGTGTGACGTTTCTTACAGCACATCATCCACGTAGCGCTTTGAGTTATACCGACGTGCAGTGATCATCTAATACACTTTGTGCGACGTACTCGAGTTCCACGCGTAAACGTGAGTTTGATTTTATTATACTATTTATATTGTATGTATTATTTTTACATATATTTTCCTGCATAAATCAATGTTTTCTCTGTGTACTCAAGTCTAATTTCTTCGCGAATGTCTATGCGCAATGAAAAGCTTCTATATATGTCATCACTAAATACATGTTTTTTTTTTTTAATTACTGAATAAAAAGTGGAACAAAATTCAAACAGAAGTCAACGATATAAATAATATATAAAATATATAATATATAAAAAAACTTTGAATAGTTTAAGACACGATACTCTATGTGATCGAAACCTAACCTAACCTGTTAAATAAAACTAATATTCTACATCAGGCTAGTGCACGTTAAACTCTTTATCTCCTCGTTATTAATGTTTGAGAATTTATACACGATTTGAAATTTATATCTCGAAAAATGTTTGTGTTAACACAATTTAATTAAATATTATGTTTTTCTTTTAGATTTTCTATAGTCATGGATCAGATCAAGAAACTCACGGAGCCTGGCCGCCAGTTTGCCAAAGACAGCATTCGGCTTGTCAAAAGATGCACCAAACCAGATCGTAAAGGTAATTAATCTGTGCTACTTTTGAGGTATAATTAAAGTAGTTTTGATTAAGAATATGACAAGCTTTATATTTTTACATATTGCAGAATTTCAAAAGATTGCTATTGCAACTGCGATTGGTTTCTGCATAATGGGATTTATAGGATTTTTCGTTAAGCTAATCCATATTCCAATCAATAACATCATTGTGTAAGTATCTGCAAAATTTATTAAACATTATTAAAGAAGTCTTTTTAATTATTGTTGTAAGGAGCTAATGTGAATGTCTTTTAATATTTTAGCGGCTCATAAAAATATACTCTGTAAGATGTAATCCTGAAGATCATATTAATGATAAGGATTTCATAAAATGTCTTCTGTCTTCGTTGTATGTTTCTGTCTTTTATTTATAATACAAAGGAATGCATCTATTATTTGTGAGTGATGAGTGAAAGAGACATGTATGCATAATACATATTAATGTGAATTTTATAATAAAATATGTCTCTAAAATTGTCCAATTCTTAAAAATTATATTTTCCTTTAGATTTCTTAAGAAATCACTTGACAATATGGAGATAAGTTTAATATAAAATTTGAAAAAAAAAAGATATTGTTGCAACTTACATAAGTGATAAGGTATGTGTGTGTGTCAGGTCAGGTCAGTCCTGAATGACTTTCGCTACTTTAATTATTGCTCATTGTTTATTAAAGAAAGTTTATAAATAAACTAATAATGAAAACTGGATTGTTATGGTAATTGTATGATATTTTATTACATATCATTCTTTTCATAACAAAGTTTGTTTCGATAAAAATTTCTAGATAAAATTCTAACATATTAGAGAAGCTCATTTGAGAGTTCGGATTATTCTTTAGCGTTGCGTGAAGACATCTTTTTAAAAATAATTAGAAGTTTTCTCTAGATTAATACAAAAATATAAATTTTGCTAGCAATTATTATTCTCGATTTTTCTCTGTCTCTCTTTATTCGCAACATGTTAATGTATATCATCTTTGCAAAAAAAACAGTCGCGTGACGTAGAAAAGCATAAATTAGCCATTGAACAATTATACTTATGTCTTACAATAATCCCAATTCTTATCTAATATGCAAGTATTTTATTCAATTCGCAACTTAACTTTGTTCCAAACTCTTACTTTCTAAAAGAGAAATTTATACATGATGATAGATGTAAACAAAGAAAAGAGGCGTTCTTAGGTATACATGTATAGAAGCCACAGCATTCGAGTAATAAAAAAAAACAAACAAACTACATATTTCTTTTTCACACAATTGCACGAAGGTTACTTTGTAAAGTTACCGAGGCACAACGAAGTAGTAGTTTTTGGAATCGTGGTTCAAATTTGATCCATAATATTTCAATCCAGATGTAAAGTGACTAGTAATCAAGAGATTAATAATAAGGCACGTAATGCTATTTGAGTTTTGGAGAAAAGTAAAGCCACAAAAGTGATAAATAAAAAGTTCGAGGAAAACGCGAAAGACTTCGTCCCGCTTTGCTTCGCCCGCAAAGCGCCGGGAAAGTCTTCGATGTTAGATTTTTGTAGAAAAAAATGTTTTTTTTTTACTATACGCTCTATGTATTCTACGTTATATAATTTCTATCGGTTTTATTAATTTATGCTAACATTTCTCAGCTGGTTTCAAGTCTCGATCGTAATAAAATATTAAATCCGCAAAAACGCAATGACGCAGGAGGAGATAACAAATTGAGGTATATGTCGTTAGGTATGTGATATTCTCGATTCTCTAACAAAAATTTTCATACTTAATACTCGTCGTATAATTAAACTGGTCGTTAATTGTTAATGGCGTGTGAATACTTAGTTATACTTATTTATACAATGTGTAATCACTCTTGCGCGCGTAACATAGACACATAGTGCATCCCCCTCAAGAGTATGCCGTATATATCACTCAGAGAAATACTTCTGAATTTGAAACAAGCATCGTTTATGCAATAAATACTTTGCGATAACAATATTTCAAAAATAGTCTACAATATATTGTAGACTATTGCATATAAAAGTTTTGTAAATTAGTGCTGTGTGAAATTTTTGAGAAGATGGGGGACCACACTTACGCGCGTATATAATATATATCTATTTTTTGCGTATTAAATATGCGTTGTTTTTGTATATAAAATATGTATACGTACAATAACATTAAATATCGCTCATTATCTCATTATCCTCTAAGTATCCTCTGAATACAAAATGTATTGTTGATTTCATGATGTTTCATAATCAATTATGGACTTACTACACCGGGTATTTCGTGTGTACTCTTTGCTTTTTTTTGGGACTTACATTATATCAATCATACATTATTACATAAGGCCTTAAAGAATGTCGTAGTACGGTTTGTTACGAAGGAATGTTTTTTTCAAGCGTTCTGTACGTTCGAACGTTTCTTTTTCGAGTATACCGTAAGCTCGTTAAAGAAAAAAAAAAGAGGAAAGAGTAAAACGGGAATAAACGGCGAGAAGAAAGATCGGATGGACGACAAGAAGGGAAGACAAAAAGGTAAAAATCATTATTCGCGTTTACACAATACTATAATCGATACTTACACGCTATAGAGTTACGGACCGGAAGGGAAAACGGAGAGAAGCACGGATCGTTCGTTAAAAAAAAAACACACAATTTAAAAACTATAAAATATAATAAACTAATAAAAAACTAAAATGTAAATAAAAAAATAAATCTCAAAAATTAACATCCTTTTTATTTTTCGATATCTTCGTAAGTGGAATGCATGTAATCCTGCCTTTGTCATATTGCGTGACATCAATCGCTTCGTCGAACAAAATATTCAAATTGTAACAGCTCTCTACACATGTAATTAAAAGATAATCTAATATTTAAATGTCAGAATTTCTTTCTGATACGTTTTGCAAAATACGCACGAGTTGTGAGATGAAATTTTGTCGAAGGATTTATTCTGCAGGCGTACGGGCAGTGTGTGAACGATATCGAAAAGTTGAAACTAAATACAAATTAAAGATTCTTAAAATTAATTTAGATTTTTACTCAGAGTCGTGTCTCTTCTCACTAACATCGATTAATTTTTATTACAAAAACATCTTTAATTTTCTAATTTTTAACTTACAGAACTATAAAACAAAAACAAAAATATAACTAAAGTTTTATACTTCATCTTTACCGCAAAGTTGAAGTGTAAAACAAATTTTTTTTTTTATCGATAGCAAATGCTGTGCTTTAATCAACTACTTTTGTCGAAAAGTGTGTCGTGTAAATGAAACAGCATTCTAGTTGCTGATGGAACTTACTCTGATATTGATCGATTATTCTTTAAATTTTCATCGAACGCTCCTTTTCTTCTTCTAGAATAAATTACGCACACGCTCCGGGCTTCTCCCGACGATTCCCTCCTCGTTTTCTCAAAAGAAACGACGAGAAAACCGATTTTTCACAGTTCCGCTAAACCGTGCAACCGGCGTTTGATGTTGTCGGCACGAAGGAACTGCTTTGTCGATAGAAATCGGCCTCGTACTCCTCGACCTTCACCGGATATTCGGTGACGCAATTCTGCGGCTGGTTCAGAGCCGGCGGAGGTTGCTGCTGCACGAAGTTCTCCTGATAACCGGGAAGCGGAAGAGGTTCGGCGAACTGTTGGTAGGCAGTCGCGTCCGCGCCCTGCTTCATGCAAGTCGGACTGTGAAGGCTCAACATGTCGACTAGCTTGCGCCTCTGAGTCTCCAGCTCTTGGATTTGGAACTTCAAGTCGTGATTTTGATTTTCGAGGATCTCGGATTCCTGCACGAGTATCACCGTCTTTTCACGCTTCTTCAGCCGGCATTTAGTCGCCGCGATCTTGTTGCGCTCGCGCCGCCGCCGACGCCGCTCCTCATCCTCCGGCGTCAGCTGCAAATCACAAGGATCGTGCACTTTTTTTCTATCTTGACGTCGGCCTTTTTTTACTTCCTTTCGGGAAAAAGAGAAAATTTCTTGGAGACGTCTCTGTTTTTTTTGTGTCACTACGAGATTTTTTAATTTTAAATTTTTTTAAATCTCTGACGTCCCGCAAGATGTTGAGTTTCTTTTGAAATGTTGAAATTGCGTCTCGTGCGACAGAGTTAGACGATTTTTTTTTCAAATTTCCAAGCTATTATTAGCTCAATTATTATTTATTACATTAAAAGAGAGTTCCGGTTATCTTGACCTTAACATATCTCAACGTATCTTAAGGTCACAGTTTTGATATTCTTGAACAACATTCAGAATATTAACGTTCAGAATGTCTTTATATCCTTTTTCTTTTTTTTTATTATTCAGAAGTTTTTAAAACAGTGATTGAAACGTAATGAGAGTTTACATCATTCGCTCTTTATAGATACGCAATAGAATGAGCTATGCACAAGTACGTGTTACAACCACACGCCGCATATAAATCTTTTAAACTACGCAATTTTTTATTGCAAGATTGCGATCGAATCTATAATCGTGCACAACGGAAAATAGAAAAGCGAAAAGTTTATACTTACGCCACTCTGGTTGTTGTTACTCATTTCGTCCTCCTCCTCGTCGTCGGCACCGCTGCCATCTTCCTTTTTCGTCTTCTTTTTGCTGTCGTCGCCGCTTCCGGTTGCCCGCCTCTTCGTCTGCAGCGTCAGTTTCAACCCTGTCCGAGAGTTTCTCAATAATTGATCTCATTTTTAAATAAATCGTCGCGATTTCTTAAAAATCTCTCGTTTGACGCACGCGATGTGACAGATTCGATGGACATTTTTATTCGACATTTATTTATAAAAATATGTTAGTGCACGATAGAATCTGCGCCTCACCTTCCTTGATGAGTTGACTACAGGTGTGTTGAACGCTGGGCGGGCTCGGCTCGCCGCTGCTGGTCGAATCCGTGCGGTCTCGCGTGCTCTTCTCATTGCTGCTGCCGTAACCCTCGAAGGGATTGGTCATGGCGATCAGCGAGTTTACGATTTCTGGTGTCCTCGGCGTGACCTCGGTCGCTCCCGCTGTGACACCGAGAAGACCCGTCCCAGGCGGGCTGGGATTCACGTTCACATTCAGATTGTACATAGCTGGCTTCTCAACATTTATCTAACCTGGAAGCAAGAAAGGATTTGAATTGAATTGTAATTATATAACACGATCGCGCACAGGTGGTGAATCGTTTTTTTCGGTCTTTCGTTCACGATGGACGTCAAAATTACTCTTGACAGGAGAATTGACAACCTTTTAGTTCGCTCACTTGCTAGCCCACACAAGCGAGCTCTCTCGTTTCATAATTTTCAACAAAATATATCAAATACACGCACATCAGATGTATATTTTAAATTTTTATATTTTTACACGAGTAAACGAATTACACCGACGAGAAAATTACATAACGCGTATCGAGGGATCCCCAGAAATTGTGTAAAGATAAATTTAACTTGCCACATACATTTTAAGGAAACAGAACAAGACATTTGTCTCAAGTACTTATCTAATCTCTCTTGCAAATCTTTTGTATGTATAAAAAAAAGCGTATTTTGTCGTGTTTATTTGGTGTTACGTAACGCGATTAAATTACACGCGTGTGCTTCTCTCTCTCTCTCTCTCTCTCTTCATCATCTTTTACGTTCTCGGCGCTCTTAAATCTCGCGCTTCACTCATCTTCCTCTTCTCTTCGACCTCAATTCGTTACATTCCTCTCAATCGCGCCGACACTTGTTTTATCTCCGTGAATATAAATCACAAAAGATAGCATTAAGATATGCGTGTATATATATATTTTCTCCGAAAACGTTATCGCGATGTGACCTGTCTTCGCGTCAGTAATTCTGTCAGCTTTTTTCTTCGGCTTTTGCGAGTTTCGCTTCTCCCGCGCTCCTGTGAACGCGTCTAATCAGTTTAAATAAATAAACCTTAATGCGTCAATACTTGCGTGCAATGTTGCAAAATGAATTTTTTTTCACATTGTTGTATGAACAATCAAGATCAAATATCTTCCACAAAGTTATGTCAATATTTAAGAACAAAGATCGCGAAATTTCGAGACGAGATCTGTATCGCTTTGCATTGTAACCGTTTCTCACAGAGCGTGCGGATTGTAGACAAGGTCTTGACTTCCGCAAAATTTAAAAACTTTTTAAATTTTATCCTTTTAAAGACTGACAATAAGATTATTTCTACGCTCACAATGTGCGGATTTAACAAACGTACGGAGATAAGCGTAGGAATCTAACGGTTTCAAGTGGATTTCGAGAATCACAGAAGATCTCAAAAATATTCCTGTGTTAAGACAGAAGTGTGTACATTTATGGTAGTCCCTCCGAAAGAAATCAACTCGTAAATATTCCGATTTTATACACACAAAAAGGCGCGCGCGAAGAACCTATACATGCGGGTGTTTCAGAAGAGTATCATCTCGTTTTTCGGAACAATCGGACACCCTCGCAACACTTCTCTTTTTTTCCTCTTCTCGATCTCTTTCACAATTTCTCTGTTTTCTCTCCGTCTGTTTCCTTTACGCTCGCGTGAGCACGAAGAATAAAAACGAAAAAAAAAAAATTCAAGACAACAAATGACTTTTTCAGATCCCTCGGGGCTTCAGATCCAAGATTCCCACATGTCTGCGAGTGACAAAGAGCCTTCATTATATACCCAGTAACCTATATGTCGAGACACACACACACAGAGAGACAGAGAGAGAGAGAGAGAGAGAGAAGACGCGTGAGATAGGAGCGATTCGGCGCACTAATAAATTTCTAGCTGACAAGCGATACGAGGTACGTACATACATACAACGAAAGAAGGGAATCTGCAAAAACGCGATGTCTGCTTTATAACGACGGCATTGCAGTTTGAAATAATAATCCGAAACGCTATTTGTTTGAATGAGAACAGGTGTCCAATCGAAGCCGTCGCTAACTTAGCATGCCGTTAAAGTTATAAATAGCAGACTTTTATGCGCGCGCGCGCGTGTGTGTGTGTGTGTGTATGTATGTGTGTCGAAGCGCGCGCACGTGTGAGATTTTGACACATGACATTTTCAAATGTTTTGAGATATTTCAATTTTTTCGACGCGATATTTTTCCGTAAAACAATTTTATTTTTATTTACATACGAAATATTTTGTTAAATTGGAATATTGTCTAAAATATTAAGATACTTAAAAAAAACGTTTAATTATTTTTTATAAAGATGAAAGGATCGAATGATTGCAAAAATCACATTGTAAAATTTGACATTGTTCGTGTATCAACGACTGCCTCGCTCTTTCATCCATGTCGTATATTTATGAAAAAAGATATTCTGTGTATTTTTCTCTTGTATCTTACTTCCACGAAGTCACTATCTGATTCTCGGAATTTCAGTTCGGTCTTTCGATCCCGACGCCCTCTCTTCCTTCTTTGTACACGGAGGTAATTAATCTACTCTCGAAGATAGATCTCGAACGAGAGGAGGACACCTCTCCTAAGAAAAATCGCGCGTTAAAGAACAAAAGAAGAAGGAATGAGAGAAAGAGAGAGAGAGAGAGAGAGAGAAGAGAAAGCTTGCGTAACTCCAACGTCCATGTGCACTAAAAGTTTTTATCACTCTTCTTCGTCGACGATGAACGAATACGAATGGCCTAATTCCGATGAGATTACCACGAGTGCGATCTCGAGACTTTACATATCGCGATACATGCGCAATCGAATAAATAAAGTTAAGTAATTCGATCCGCGTGCGATTCATTTCGTCTCGTTTGTCTTCTCGCAGGAGGTTTCAAAATCTTAGGCGTAAGAAAACTTTCTTGAATATAAAAAAAAATGCTTAATTGTACATACATGAAGATTAAGTAGCAAATAGATTTAAAAATAAAATACATGTAGAAGATTATTTTTGTATTAAAAGAGACAAAAAATTAAAATTTATTGAATAAGTATCGAATTTAATTCTGCATCAAAATCGAGCGGCTTTACGAGTTAATTTACGATGTTGTTTTCGCTTCCTTCGCGTGTGCAAATGTGTCTACACGTGGAGGATGAGAGTTTGCAAGATTAAGAAGATCTTTATTTTTTTTTTTTTTTTTATTTTTTTTTATTTATGATGCTAGAAAGCAAGATATTGTAGAAAACTCAGAGCACGCAACGCACTCAGAGCGTTTGTTCTGTTGTTTCTCTCGCTTGTGTGTTGAACTTCCGCGACAAAATTTATGCTTCCTGTTCGCGCTCACAGACGAACGTAAGTATACGTCGTCCTGGCTATCCACTCCCAAATGTACACGTGCGCTCCTCCTCGTGACCTTACGCCTAATCGTCAGTGGTGAATGTAGCTCGTAAAACCCATTTCAGCCGATCGATTCGCAGTATTCTTTTTCTACAATTTTGTAAAATTGCATTCACAGTCACTTTTCATCGAGAAAAGTATTTTTCATAGAATAGAAATTTTGTTGAATATCCTTAGAAATTCAACAATTCTTCCGTTTCAACGGTATAGTATTTTTGAGACTCACGCACCATCTTATCTTACATCCATCAAAAGCTTTCTATGCGTAATCGTATGAAGTCAGAGAGAGAAATTAAAAAAAAAAAAAAGAAAAAACAGTATGATTTTAACAGCGTGAAAATAGAAATTATCAAAAGAGTCTCTTCTCGTGCATATCGAGATCGCGCGATTTAAAATAAAATACATGCACGCTGGGAGGAAAGTGTTTTAAAGACAGAGAGAGTTGTAATTTCGCGGCGATGTCAAGCTTCTTATACGTGTAAAAGGCGAAAATGAAGCGATTCGTAAAACCGCGCGCGTGGGAGGAACCACATGGGTGTAGGTGATGCTTTTTCGTTGCATGTGTGTGTTGCGACAATAAATAAAAATCCGCCAACGTAAAAACAAAACAGTTGTCAACATTTCTCAATTTTATTGCTCTCTAGATATTATATAAAACAGAATCTCGATCTTCCGGAATCGTAAGTGTTCCACGGAGAGAATCTTTATACGATTAAAAAAGAAGTACCAAGTATAATTAGTTACAATTGCGGACTTTGTTAATTGTGGGACAAACCGGCTGCAGCCAGTATTTCAAGGAAACTAGGAGAGGAAACATTAACGCGAACGAACGATTAATGGAGATCAAGGCACTTTCGTCCTCCTCGAACCCGCATCTTTCTCTTCGTACAAGAAACTGGCATATACGGGTGCGACTTTTGAAACACCTCCGATGGTATTGGTGTCTAACGTGCGTGCGTGTGTGTGCTGTCGTGGCATATCACAAAAGAGGAGACCGAAAGGATAAAGGATACACGAGGCGCTCTTGTCGACGACGAGCTCGGTCTACAACAAAAAGCCAGGGGAGATGATATAACTGGATTTGCAAGTAGAACAACAGATAGAAAACGAGAGATGAGGAAAGAACGAGAGAGAAAAAGAAACCATTACCCACTCAAGGGCGTCAATGTCTCTCGCGATTAAATTTAAAATGCTAATGTAACGGGAGAAAGAAATGGCAGCACCCTCCTCTACCTCCTTCGAGAAAGGCTGGGGAGGAGGAAAGAATTTACTTAGCATGCGTACAAGTAGAGACGCCTGCGTTGCATGATGTGCGCGTTAAGCAAATATCTGTATATGCGCGCGTGCGTGCG
>QVOB01021143.1:0-26589 GCA_014839585.1 Pseudomyrmex concolor | reverse complement strand
CTCTCTCTCTCTCTCTCTCTCTCTCTCTCTCTCTCTTTTCGATATCTAACGTTTCTGCAAATATATAAATCCAGACGTTTGAAACTGCTCCGCTCTGCTCCTTATATCATTCGTACTTATACTTGTACCAATTTATTTCATGTCGGCTCCATTTATTTCAACCTGTTGATAGGTAGGAATTCATGTATGCCAGTATGATCTCGGCGCTACTCTCTTGTAACATATATTCTGACAGTAGCACCTTTCTAACACACGCAGACAGAATGATTTACGATTGAGCGAGTATTAAAGAAGGAGGGACGTTAAACTCTGTAATGACAGACGCGCAGCGCAAAATATATCAATCAAAAAAGGGAGAGATAAAAAATAAGATTAAAAAAGCTCTAAACCAACTAAAATAAAAAGCACCGATCGTAAAGAAACTTGGCGAGATCGTTGCGCCGGATTTTTTTTAGTCCTGTCAAATTTTTTCTGAAGAGTGACTAAAAAAAGCGAGGATCAAAATTTAATTTTTTGTTATTCCAGCAAATCTTTTTTTTTGTGTGTAAAATTACCGTTTAATTTTTTTCATTAGTACTTGATTTTCGAAAAAACAACATTCTAGAGATGAAGATCTTTTGCAACTCGCCGCGAAACACAGAGATGAAAATTTATCCTTTTATTGAATTGTTTGTTAGGCAGTGGATGTCGCGTAATTCGGAGAGTTCGTGGCAATTTTTTTTTATTTTTTTTTTTTATTTTTTATTTATACGGTAGGTGTAACTGCATGAATACACGTATATGCGTCGATAAAACATATGCGCGCGGAATAGTTGAGCTGAATCGCGATGGAAAACAATGGGATAAAGCGAAGAGGAATGAAGTGTGTGCCTTCCACGGACCTCCGGGCGCGAGTCCTCCGGGGAAGGAACTTAAAATGTTACAAAAACACACATACGGAACACGAATAAAGTAAGAGAGTAGCTCTTGAAGTTGAAATATGAATATACTACTGGCCGCGTGAACGTTCAAAGAAAAGGCACACATAGCGGTGAAGAATACTCTCGGAAAAGGGCAATATTTCTGAGGGAAAGAGAAAGAGAACCGTTAGGATTCTCTGTATAAATAGCAAGTAGCGTGAGAAAAAAGACAGACGAGGTTTAGATACTAAACGAGTGCTAATGTTTTTTTCCGTTATTTTCAACCGCGTACTGACAGTCTCTCTTTCTCTGTGACAGAATAGTTTTTTTTTTTTTCGAAAGTTTCTTGCTTTCTAGCGGCGCTCTATTTTTTTTTTTTTTTTACTGATAAATAATAAACCGCAGCTAAATAGTTTGTTTTCTATAATGCCCGAGAGAGAGAGAGAGAGAGAAAAGCGTTGAAAATGGAAAACCTAACGCGTCGGCGAGTTTTCGCAATTTTCGCATGCGATCAAACCAGTTATTTCGGGACATGTATATCGGGACCAGTTTACGCAACTGAATTTGGTAAACGAGCGCACAATTAATTTTGTATATACAGCGACAATTCGCCGGAGTGTCTTGTATTTTTTTTTTTTTTTTTTTTTTTATCGTCACAGATAAATCGTAAAAATAGTTCTGAGTGTGCAAAAACAGCTTTTTCCCCAAATGTTTATTATTACGTTTATTATTACGTTTATTGTGTTCTACGTTGAATTCTATAACAAAAAAAAAAAAAAGCTGAAAAAATACACACGTGGAAATTTTTACCGTCCGCGTAATTGTCGCCAGCGCCTGAATGTCACACGCGTCAAAAAGAATCGCGACGATATCTCGAAGATCGATAACAAAGTACTTGCGATTGTATCGCGTAAGTTGTACAACGTTGAACGTTTCAGAACAAACTTTTCACAACTTTTCGCCGGCCTCGATTTATCTTAAATCACGTAGTTTAAATCGAGCCGAGCTTGGCCCGGACACCTCCTATAAACCCAAGTTTTATTTACATAAAATTATATTTTAACGATGAAACTACAAGCGCTCTTCTCAGTAGTTATGCTCGAAACCGTCGTTATCGCGTCTCATTATTATCAACTCTTTTCTCGGAAGTCACGCTCAACTTGTCCGTTCTCTATCGCGCTCGCGAAACAAATTACCATAATCTGTAAGTTTCCTTACTAATAACCTCACTGGCAATCGATGAAGCAAGGCATTCGATCGAAAATAATAAGCGCTGCGCGAAAAAAATTGCGAACAATTATTGCAGTTTTGAAGATTCGGAAAAAAACAATGCACGTTTATTTTTTTTTTTTTTTTTTGTAACAGCCACGAGCTTTCCGAACAATTCAATCTAAGGAAAAACTGTCACAGTAGAAAGAAATAATTGTCAGATAATGTAATTAATTATTTAATCGCAACAAATTCTCAACGTTGTCTTTTGAGATGGAATTTTATTAATTATTAATTTCTAACTTAACGCGCAAATATTTTGTTGGAATTAACTTGTTTAACAAATGTTAAAGTTGAACCTTTTTGTCCGGTCATCGGGTCTGTTTACCTTGTTCTGCAAATTTCATGACACAATACAACACGAAGACTTCATTTGATCGAGTATATAACGTTTTACATATTAATCTCATAATGCTCCAAGTTTCTCTCTAAGTTTCTCATGCCCCCGGGGAAAGTTTAGTCAACATCTCGTTCGGCTCGAGCGAAAGATCAGCAAATTCAAGTTTGCAAGATAAACAAAGTCAATTCTTTCGATATCTCTATCGTAGTGAAACTTTAATAATTTTGAAATTTAAGAAAACTCATCAGAGTTTACGAAATTATTGGAAAAATGATGATTTTTTATTTTCTTTTTTTTTTAGAGATCTCTCTATCTTTCTCTCTCTCTCTCTCTGTCTCTCTCTCTCTCTTGTTTGAAACACACTAAGAAAGATAATTAAAAGACCGAGAAGAAACAACCGAATGTTGATAAAAATGTTAAAGATTTATTCTGAATAATTTAATAAACACAAAGACGTTTCACACTAACGTTGCGACACACAGCCGACAACTTCAAAAAAAAAAATATGCAAATTAAAATACAAACGGTATGTCGCAAACATATTTTAATTTTTTTTATATTTTAATTATATGTTTAAATTTTTTAACATCTAGTTGTTGCTCGCGGTTGGCCTTTTAATTATCTACTTTCTACTTAGTCTCTCTCTCTCTCTCTCTCTCTCTCTCTCTCTCTCTTTCAAAATACTCAAATGCTTCGCGCCTGAAACATTTATTCTGCAACAACGACGATTAACTTTTCTGTTGCGCGCGTCTCTCTCTCTCTCTCTCTCTCTCATCAGAAACTTCAAGAAAATCAAACATTAATAAACTCCCGCTTATGCGATGTCAATCTGTTTTACATACAGAAGCGCATGGTTCATGGTTCCTTTAATACATTTAATACGACTTTGGGCTCCTTTGACAAGCGAGCTTTCTGTATCTTCCGAGTCTCGTTCTCTCGGATCACGATAAAAGGAAACGGCTCGGCCGTTAAACGCGAAAAGCAGCGGCCGCTTCGACGTGGAGCTTCGAGACGTGTGTGTGCGCGCCCCTCCCCCTCCGCTCGCTCGCTCGCTTGTACACGTGATCTACGTACCTGTGTATACGTATATAATACGACGAACGTTTACGATCCTGAAATTCCGACGAAGACCTCGCCGAAATTTCCGTGTGCGAGGCTGCACGCTGAGCATCCACATCCACATCCATATTCATGCGAATCCGTAGCGGGTGGCGGGTATGCAAATAACAATATAGAAACGCAGAGGGTGCGGGTTGTACGAACGTGGGTGTGGGAAGGACGAGAGGAGAGAAAGAGAGAGAAAGAGAGAGAGAGAGTTTAAGGGAGTTCTCGAGAAGGGAGAGACGCGCGCGCGTCAGGTGACGGGATTTTTTCAAAATGTGAAAACTAATATCGCAAACTCGCGGTCGGGGAATTAGTTCCCGGGGTCAGCCCGACGACCACGGCAACGCCTATCCCTCGTTTCATCGACGTCTTGATATCCTTTCACGCTACCCTTCGCGCGAGTATTTCAGGCTTTCTCTTCTTTCTTATCCTACCGCCATGTCCCGGCCTAGTCCTTCGCTCGGTCACCCTCTTTCACTTTTATGTATGTCGTTCGCGTCTATGTATACGGGGGGATGTCGTATATATACATATATACGTATATAGCGAAAGAGAGAGAGAATATAGCCGTGTAGCTCACTGACAGCTACGGGGGTATCCATATAGCGGCTCTACG
The DNA here is from genome assembly GCA_014839585.1 of Pseudomyrmex concolor. Taxonomy (NCBI): domain Eukaryota; kingdom Metazoa; phylum Arthropoda; class Insecta; order Hymenoptera; family Formicidae; genus Pseudomyrmex; species Pseudomyrmex concolor. The sequence goes on along the minus strand of QVOB01021143.1, from coordinate 22,361 downwards.
ATTCACGGTACACCGCCTCTCATCGGGCCTGTGCCCAGGGGGATGGGAGCTTTTCTTTATTAAAGCTCGTCCGCGCCGAGTGACCAAAATATGAGTTTATATCCGCTATGAAACTGTGTGTGTGTGTGTATGTGGCCGCCCTGTCCGCCGTAATCCCCGTCTGCCAGCCTTCGTCATCATGGAAAATGAGGTACAAATATACATTCCGTTTATTCTGTCAGTTTTTGCGTCCTTTGTTTCGAGCTTTGCGGGAGAGGGTGCGATATGTGCGCCGTAACTTGTCGCGACGAACACACAGACGCACACGCACACACGCCGGCCACCATGGAGAACAGGAGGAACTGTGCATTAAAGTCATCAATCATTCAATTGAAAAGAGTAACGCGCTGATACAATTTTCTCCCCGCGCGTTACGTCCCCCGTGCGCGCGCGCGGAAAATATTGTCGCGAAAAAGTGTATCGTCTCGCGCGCAATACTTGTAATAATAAACCACGCGGAACTCGGGAAAATTTCGTGAGCAAACGTTTAAAACAAACCGTGCAGAAGAGAGCGAACGGAGAGAAGGAGAGAGAGAGAGAGAAAACGAGAGAAAGTATCGGTTTTTGCAGACCGATTATCGGCGATATTCTAAAAACCGGCGAACGTTTAAAGCAATTTAAACGCGATCGCGATTTAACAATCGTCGAAAATGGAATAAACTATTTTAGCGTCGAAACGAATTAATAATTTTGTTCTCAATCATCGGCGAGATCATTAACGGGTTTTGTTCGATATCGCGCCCGCGAGAATTGCGAAACATTTAAATTCTTAACACGTTTTTTCACGGGAAAAATCAAACAATTCTTTTTTATATATATTTAACGACGTATCGCAAAAAGGCTTTTCGGCCTACATTTGATTGTGCGCCGCCGCCGGGCGAGATGCGAAGCGGCGAGTAGGTTTTTTTTTTCCCCCGCAAGGAGCATAGGTTTCATAAATAAAGCATGATATGCGTCCCAACGTTTCAATATGAAGCGCGACTGCAATGGTAAGATTACTTCAAAATTGTACAGTTTCCAAGAGGAAACTAGATGAGATACTTGACAGATCTTAGTGTGAGCATTGCCGCGGCTATAAAAAGAATGATGACGAAACAAGAGAAAGAGAGAGAGAGAAAGAGAGAGAGAGAGAGAAAGAGAACGTTATTACGTTTCGCGAGAGAGCGAGGGAGCGCTCCGATTTTTTTTTCTTTTTTTTTTTCAACATTCTATATCATCACACATCAACTAGATTCCGCGAGTTTGAGCAAGATTTCAGCGAGTAAATGGGTCACTCGATATAGCCCCCGTTTCTCCCAACCCTTCGGGATATACTCGCGACACATTTTTTTCTATATATGTAGGCACATCACAATCATCCGCCCGTCTGCTCTCTCTCTTTCTTCCCCTCCTCCCCTTCAACTTTGTCTGTCCTTTTCTTTTCTTTTGTCTTCTCCCCGGCCCTCGACCTCCTTATTTTCTCTCTCTCTCTTTCTCTCGGCGTCGATTGTCGGTATACGGGATATCCGAGGAGAGCTGTTTCAAATCTCTCGGCATTTAAATATTCGTACCAATTCTGGCTCTCCTGAAGCTCTCTCGGACGCGCTTCAACCCTCCTCGAACCATCGTCGGCGGACCAACGAGCCGACGCGAATCGCGGTTGTATTCAAAGAGACTTCCCCCTCTTTCTCCTCCATCTCTCTTTCGCCCCTTTCTCCTTCGATTTTCTCTTTTCCGCATACGCATCTCTCTCTCTCGTTTGTCGCGGCTGCTTTCTCTATATTTCCCTTTACCTCTCCCGATCTTGCTCTCTCGTCGGCGCACAGTCGCCGTGCAGTTGTGTGTGCACCACGAAGTGCGCGTTATTGAGCAAAGCGGAGATAGGTACTTCCATAGAAAGGCCGCGCCCGTTTCTGGGGGCTGCCTCTGCGTCGTTTTACGTGTTGCGTCCGATCGTGAATACCCTCTACCCGGGGGTATCTTTATTTCCGATGCGGCTCCGCATCGTAGACGTTTTCTCTCTATCTCTCCCGAAGTGCCTTTGCTCGAATGAATTGGTCGAGTATTGCGGCGGTTATCGGGTAGGAAAGCCGGCGAGGGACCGTGTTGTCTCTCTTGTTCGCGGAAAAAGAATTGCCGATTTAATATTGCAACACGTCGGTACATATACGAACGATAGTGCGCGTAGTTACGCGCACCTGGATGTGCACGTTTTACGCGGTCGCATTTATACGGATGTGTATTTTTCGACTCGCGTTTTCTAACACATTGATTTTCGGTCTTTTTACTACTGTGAGAAAGTGTAGTTGTAAAAAATATTTAAATATTGTGTAGTCACAAGCGAGATATTTAGATAATAATTTGTCTATAGACGGAAACAATGCGTTTCCGCGCGTAATAAGTTTTTAAAAATATTGCTGCAATTTGCATTTTACGCGCACGCTTTCGGTCTGAATACACGTGGTTTTGCTCATTGAGGCGGCTGTCATGTTCTGACAAATTAATATCGCTTTGGTCTTCAACACGCTTGTACCGCGAGATAAATAATGATCTCTTTCACGAGGGGTGGTGACCCTCGTCCGATGTTACCGAAATACTTTTATTCTCTCATGTTATTAAGTATATCCGTTTCTTCCGTTCATTTTTTTTTTTTTCGTGGGATCTCATCTGATAGGAAAAGGGAATTAATTCGTATTTCTCTTTTCCGAACAAAATTGCGAGAAATAACATCGAGCGAAATCTCAACGAAATACCGTCATTAGTCAGATGTTGTTTTGTCATGAGAAAATCGATTATCAAAAAAAAATAGAAAAATTATTATTGTTTACCGTCAAATTATTGCGCTGCTACGTACAAGGCATGTTACATTGCAGTTACATTGTTGAATGGGAAATAATAACATTAATGTTACGTTATTGTTACTCTGTGTTTACTGGATTGTTATCTGACAAATGTGCAAAACTCGCGATCCTAATCTTCAAAACACATTTTCATTATTACAATTTTCAAGACACGTAGTTTTGATGAAAAACTAGCAGAAGGAGTGTTTCATAATATTCGTGAAAATAAAATGTACTCGCGTTGCTATGACTCGCGACGACGTGTGTCGTAAACTCATAACTGTTCGTGAATTTCACCGGGTTTCTACCAAGTCAAACGGAATTCGACGGATTTTGCGCAGGTTGTCCGTCAACGCGCGAAGTACCGCAAGTAAAAAGTTCATCGCCAACTTTCTCTCTCTCTCTCTCTCTCTCTCTCTCTCTCTCTCTCTCTCTCTCTCAAAGTTAGCCCGAGAACTCGGCCGATTTCGTAGACGAGCGCCGGCGAGCGAGGTAACTGTCTATCGGAGAATCCCGGGGACAGGAAAAGGCGGAGAGAGAAAGAATGGGGAAAAGAGAGAAAAGAAGAGAGGGAATACATATCGTTGTGCGACGCGGAAGAAAGGTGAATATTTTACTTGGACAAGTGCTCGGGCCCAGAGTCGGCATATATAATACCCACTTCTCCAAGGGTGGTTCTTTTTCTGCGACGTCTCTCTTGAGATAGAGAAAGATGTGTGCGGCGGAGTTGACGGTGGCTACCGACCTTAGCCCTTCTTTCTTTTTTCCCGTTCTTCTCTCAGCAATCGCCGTGATATTCTTTTCCCACGCGCGTGCACGCGAATACAGAGCGTTTCTAAACATTAATCTATTCCCCGCAGCTCGTGAAAAAATGATTGAAAAATGTTTTAGAGAGAGAGAGAGAGAGAGAGAGAGAAACGATGCAGGTAAATATCGCACAAGACACACACACTCGTGCGAAATTATTAATAATGCAAAAAAACGTTATTTCGATCTTGAACGCATTTATATATAAAATGAATAACCGTTCCAACAAAACACATCTCTATAAAATAAAATAAATTTTAACAAATAATTGATTCTTACATGGTTTTGCCAATAATAACAAATATATATTATTATCTGTGTGTGTCATTGAATTGTGCGTAATTGGTCAAAAAGTTCCAGTTTTCGATACAGTTAAAATCAAATAATCGTCACGATTGCAAAATATATTATTTGATAAAATACGGTGAAAAAGGAACAATTGAAAATTTTATACACGATGAAAATCTCAATTAAAAATTATTATAATGTAAATTCCCAAAATTTTACAAATTGAGTGAAATAAACTCATATATATTCCGTGATTTGTAACGAAAAACTTGGTACGTAAAAACCACAGTTTTGTGTTTCACATTCTGCAGATATTGTTTCTAAGCAATTTGCTGACAAACATTGCAAAGCCAATTAGAAAGAATGTTCGAGTTCGCGCGAATGTAGAAAAAAAAACGAAAAAAAAAAAAAAAACAATTCTAAAAAGAATTGAGACGTTCGCGCGTTACGATGCCGGGGAATTTTCTGTTCGTTATTAAAAAAGAACATGTACATTTGAACGTAATTACGTGCCGCGTACAAAAAAGCAGAGAGAATGCGTGACGGTTTTAAACACAGCCGTGAGTTAATAACGTAACGGTGTGTCTGGAAACACACTGTATATCACGAAAGAAAACCGGGGAGCCGCCCGGAGGGTCTGAAAGAAAGATAGCAAGAAGCGAGTAAGAAGCAGCCAAAGTGCTTGAAGAGCCTACTCGCAAGAAAGCATACATTATGATCGTGCACTTTTATGAGCTAATGAGCAAAGTGCTTCTCTCACAGTGCTACTTAGCTGCACCGTCCAGGCTTTTCACGGTCGATGGGCTTTGTTTATTATAATCGCGCCTTAAGAAATTTCCGAGATCGCGTTTAACCCTACGGAGGAGACTCTGGTCACTTCCGACCCAGTGTTTCGTCAACAGATTAAAAAAAAATCCGCGTACACACAAGTATGGAGCGTGTATACATGTTTTTTATCTTTAAAAAAAATCATTTATTTAATTTTATTGTTATTGAAACATTTACGGGCGTAACTTGACAAAACTACCGCGTCGAGTTAAATTTTATTAGAAGATCGGAAAAACGTCACTTTCTCGCGATCGCGTTCAACTTGACGATTACCCGGAAAGTAGTATGAGCGCGGTAACTCGCTCGAAATGTCACGTGATCTGAGCCGGCAAGTGAGCCGTAGTAGGCGGCGAAGGCAATGAAACCGAGAGCTTCGGGGACAGGACTTGCGCGTGACATTGATTTCGGCAGGTTCGATTCCTGGCAAACGAGATATTGAGCTTCAAAGCGAGACTACGTACGTGGACTGTATTTGGATGTACTCTCTCTCTCTCTCCCTCTCTCTCTCTTCGGGGTCTATCTTCTCTCTATCTGTGTGCAAGGGGGATGGGCGAGAGTATGGCAGGGAGATCCTTAGCAGGGTTTACAAAGAGAATGCACGATGCAGCCTCTTACCAGATCTCTGTCTCTACTCTTCCTTTTCTCCCATCTCCCTGCTGCCGTTCGTCTCGCCATTTCGCTTCTCTCTCTCTCTCTCTCCACGCCCTTCTTCCGTCGCTCGATATTTCAGGCTCTAAGCATAATTCTAACCCTGGTGGACTATACGCGCGCCGAGGGAATTCTTCCGTGGCGACGCAGAGTAGCAGCCTCATTGAAATTTCATACCCGTTGACCTACCTACCCGAAACTCTCCGTCTCGGATATGCTTGGCTAGTTCAACCGAACATCCGACAACCCCGGGAATACTTCCTACCGCGGGAGTTAGCCATTACACGTCGTCGTCATCCCTCTTCCGCCGGCAATATCTCACCGCGCTAGTCTCGAGCTTCTTCCGAAGAAGACTGTTTATGGGAGAAGAATGGTCCGCATACCCCTCGAGCGTTTGTTGCTCGAAAGGCCCTCGTACGCGTACGGTCTGACGCCGCGCGCAATGCTTACGCGCGCGCGGCCAAGTATCTCGAAAAGTTGCGAGCGAAGAAGTCGGGAAAGTGAAGGAAAAGTTCACCGTGCCGAAAGAAGTTTGCCGAAGTGCGCGGAAGTGCTGTACTTACATTCGCCGTCTCCGGAACGTTAAAGACGTTAAAGATCGCGACGGTGTTTTAAATTCATCGGGCGGAACGCGAGAGAAAATTGATTATGTATTTTACTACGTATCTCTCTCTTTCTCCTGTTATTTTTTTGCGAGAATGGATCTCTCACGTAAAAATCTCACGTTTATCTCGCGCCGAAACGAAATACACATCGTCGATCGGACAAAATTTGATGCCCGTCGGATCTCGACGTGCGAGTTGACACTTTCCGAGAACGGTAAGTGAAAGAATGATCGCGCCGAAGGGGTATTAGACTTCCGAATTCGCAGGCGAGACAATTTCGAATGCCACGGCACGTATAAGATACGTTAAAGGCGGTCATAACTATGTCACAGCTTCGTTGGACCGAATTCTCTTTGACTATTTGCCGAGGGGGCGAGGGATAGCGCGTCGAGTGAGAGAGGGAAGGGAAGATGGCTGGGGCGAGGCTAAGTTTACGGGGTCAGTTTGTCGAGAGGCGGGCCATAAGGGAGCGGAGGCGAACACGCCGAAGAAGCGAAGTGGAGTGAGCGAGTAAGGGAGCTTGGGAATAAAGAGGAACGCGGGGACGCATCCGGTGCAGCCCTCGGAGTTCGGCGAAGGAGGGGGGTTCGGGGGAACGAGGGAGGTAAGATTTAAACTCTGACAACGTCTCAAGTCCGAATGCGCGTTCGCCGCTCTCGTTCGGTAAATTCGATGTCGGTAGCGACCGACTGCTATTACTACTACTGTAACTCGGCACTACGGGATCCCCGGGTCTGGAATCCCCTGGACGTCGCGTCGGTCGGAGCCCGAGGCGGAGGACTTCCAGTCTCCGGATTTTAAGTGCCTACCGCCGAACCAGCGGAGCGCATTATTCGCCGACTTTCCTGAATCATTTCACGGGATATCGCTCTCCACGACCTTCTCTCTCTCTCTCTCTCTTCGTGATATTCTCTAGTCCGCTCCGTGTGTGTGCGCGCGCGCGCTGTTATCATTGTGCATCAGAAGGGTGACTGTAATACCGGAGCAGAGACGAGAGAGCATATGTAACTTGTTAGGGGCAACGAAATATACCGGATTTATCGCGGATAAAACGAGATCGACGTCGGGGCTTTTTCACGCTTGGTTCCCGTAAGATGAGGGAGAGATCGCGTATCGATAAATCGCACGAAAATAATCCTTACTTATACGTAGTTCGCTCCGGTTTGGCAGCGCTGAAATTTCGTGAACGGGAATATGAATCTCCGATTTACGGCGAATGTGATTCGATTGTCTCTTTGAGAGATACTTTTAATTGTCAAATTTTTAATTAGACGTATGAGATATTATTTATTGCAACTTGTTTAACGAATGCTCTCGTCCGGTCGTCGGTGACGCGTCTTATTGCTTGAAAATCGCGGCGTGAAAAAGCGCGGCAACTGCGAAAGGTCGCAGTTCTCACAAATCAATTAGACTTGAGCGAGATGTCTTAAATTCATGCCGCGCGGGAGAATTCCACGCTTGTCGTCGGCGGGGGGGGGGGTTATCGATGATCTATGAATTATAGGACGGTCTTGATTTATACGCTCGTACAGTCTTCGCCTAGAATTCCGAACTGTAGACTTCGTTCCGTAAACCCGTAGCAGGAAGTCACAAACCACTCGGAGGAGTCGCGGCGGTTCCTCCAAAGGAAGGAAAGAGATATATATATATATATATATATATATATATATATATGGTATATATAGGTCGAGGCAACGCGAGTTTCTGCGCTCCGGGAAGGTAGTGATAATCTTGAGGGGGTAATAAATCAAGTGACCGCACATTCGCAACACTCGCGAGTACATGGATTCTGCGTGGATTTGCGCTCCCCGTGCGAGAAGAAGAATTGCGTGGAGAGAGAGAGAGAGAGAGAGAGAGAGAGAGAGCGATAAAACGCGAACGTCTCGCGGTTCCTTTTGTCCTGTCTGAGTGTCATTAGCACGGGGGGTGAGGTTGTCGCGTGACAGTGACGAAATTGCGAAACGGATATTATCGTCGTCGTCGTCGTCCGCGGGAAAGATTTTTGAAGATCGTAACATTTTCAGGAATTTCCGCTGAAGCGTAAGCGCTATGCGGGTTCGGAATTCCTCTTGACATACCTACTCGGCGTAATTCCTGGCATTCGCTTATGTCAGAGCCGCGCTACTTTTAGGATTGAATAAAACGTATCGACGAGTAAATAGGAGTTTACTCGGCGATGAGAAATGTTGGGTCGCTTTTGGGATAGTCAATAAGAGGGGGTAAGTACGCGAGAGAGAGAGAGAGAGAGGACTCGTAAGTAATAATTCTCTTCCACCCTCAAAATTCGATATCCGCCAAGCTTATTTCGTTGGGTTGTTTTGCTTTGATCCCCCTTACCGTCTTTCTTCGCAAACTTCGCGTGCTGCGCGCATCAGCAAATTAAACGGATGAGACGAGCATCTGGTGATAATCAACCGCCATTAAACACGGAGAGAAAGAGAGAAAGAGATTGCAATCGTATTATTAATTACGATGTTTGGCCGTAAACTCGAACGTTACGCGTTACCTTTTTTTTTTTTTTTCACTTTTTGCCGCGCATAAAATATGCACATTTCTAGATGCGCTTTTCCCGTTACTATTGTCGCAAAGTTTTTTAAAAAGCTTTCGGCTGACAAGCACGAATGTCGACCACGTGCGCGCGTTGATAATCCTGAAAAAATTACGGCGGAGTTAGAAGTTACTTTGCGGTAATGCGGGAAAGTCTAACTGTGCCGCACGTTGCCGGCACGACAGTAACCGAGAGGAGGGGCGCGGGTGAGGGGGAGAGAAATACGCGCAAATGAGAAAGCGCTTGAGGGAGGAACGGAGGGAGGAAGAGAGAGAGAGAGAGAAAAAATAACACGGTCGGACAGTGAAAGCTGAATTATTATGTCCCGACATTACAATTGAACTAGTCGTATCCTTTACCCGCCCCCGCCAACGTCACCGCCTTGGCGGTACGAGAAAGTTGTCTGTACTTTTACGGATAAAGATCTCGAGCAAAAGTTACGGTCGTTTGCAAACTAATCGAGCCGTCGCTTTCCCTACAGGGTGTCGAAACTTTCGGAGGCTGTCAACTTTTCCAACCGCCCTTTGCCGCTGCCTCTCTCTCTCTCTCTCTCTCTGCCCCTCTCCATTCTCTGCTCCACCTCCTTTTCTTCCCCCCCCCTCCTCGCGCCGACACTTCTTTTTACGTTTATCCGTCGACCGACGACGGCGACGATCCGCAAAGTAAAGCAATCACGCTTTTTTTTTTTTTTCTACTCCTTGTCGACGGTATCTCACACGGTTCTTCTTTATAGCCCGGGCCCGTGGAATAAATAAACGTCGACGAATTCTCGAGCAAAGCTGCCGCGAAATATTTCGATCATTATCGGCGTGTTAACGCTTATACGCGAACCCGGTCCGTAATTTATAAGCGAAGTTACCGCCGCCGCGTATAAATAACTCCCAGTCGCTACGCGCTGTGGAAATAGTTTTTTTTTCCCTCTCTTCTCTCCCGTTCCCGTTTACTTTACGATATACCTTTTTCCCTAACGAAGATTAAAGAGCCGAGTCACGTCACTCTAAATGTTGCAGAGAATGAAAAACAGGTGTTATCACAAGCGCGTATGGTGTAATCGATATCATTTATCCCAAAGGTTACCGCAACGCCGGCCGGGGCTTTTATTAGCTCGCCTATTACGGCTCTCTCGCAACAAACATAACAACGAAAGTAAAAAGCATTTTTCCCGCGCGCATTTGCCATCACGTTTCATATCGCTTGTATAGAGTTTTAACGAACTATGTGTATAAATGTTGTTTAATCCATTGACGATGAGTCGGGAGTCATTCGAGATCCGAGGGGTTTGCATTTTTGTTAAGTTGCATGTGTGTTTAAAAATAATAATAAACATTGCGAAAATATATTTTAATACGCTTACAAAAATAAAAAGAAATTTATAAAATATATGTTAGAAATAAATATAAAAATATATTTTCAATATTTGTGCGCGATTTTTTAACTATGTGCGATGAAATATGGAGAAGTGCCACCCACCCGGACGGGGGGGTGCGTTCCTCCGAGGGTTAAATCGAAACAAGCTTGCACGCGGCAAGCTTGGATTCTTCTCGACAGACCGACAATAAGCCCATCGCCCATTGGTTTCACGCGAGCCGCGTACGACGGACGGACACGCGTTTTTTAACAAATCGCTCGGGAAGACCCGGACAACAAAAGGCCGCGTGAACTCTCGACATTTAGACTCTCTGGTCATGCGTGCGTTTCGCGAGCCACGTCCATCGCGAAACATTAATTCGAACGCACGTTGTATACGTGGTAGATCACGCGTGAAGGGTGCGATAAGCGTCTACCCCTCTACCGAGACAGTGGGATCGATAGGTGCTGGCGCGGGGGGTGAAAAAAAAAAAAAAAAAAAAAAAAAAAAAAAGAAAAAAACGACGAAAACCGTGCGATTCGTACGTAACCGTCAGAAATAAGCGAAATACGTCTTGAAGAGAAGGGTTGAAGAAGACCGCGAGGCCGAACGTGCCGGGGAACTGTTCGTCGATCAAATCGGGAATTTCGTCTGCAATATACTCGGGAAGGGGGGGGGGCGCTCTTCGGGATCCGTCGAGCGTTAACGAACAACGGGGGCAAGGGAACACCGCGAAGCCGATCGGTCGATCCGGCCCGGTCACTCGCTCTCTCCGGTCGCGAGATTGATAACGAGGGTCGTTAAAATTCTGTTCGCCGCCCCCGTGAGAAACGGCGCGATTTTCACCGTGTGTGTTTGCTCGCGTGTGTATGCGTTTCGCCCACCCACACGGCGGCGCGTACATGCACATCGCGCATATGATGTGTGTGTCGCGCGCACACACACACACCGCGGCTTGTGGAAACGCCTGGCGCAGGGTTTCAGCATGGAAACGACTCTCCGGGAGCCGGCTATATTAAAATTCCTAAAAACTTTTTAATCTTTCCGCCGTAGTTAAATATTAATAACGAAATCTCGGATACGGCAATGTGCGCGGCGCTGCTCGGGGACACGCCGGGCACTACTCTTTATACCTTTTGCCCGGCGAGCAAGAGACTCTTCGCCAGTTCCTTCCTCCAGTCCTAGATCTATGGATTAAAACTAGATCGTAGTGGCGTACGCGCGAAATGGCAGAATGGGGGAGGAGGCGCGGCGGTGAGAAAGCGTGAGGGTGGGGTCTGGTTATAACGACGCCTTCGTGTATCATAAGTTAGGCTTGTGCGCGTTGGACTCTGCAAATGTGTGTTGGCCGCGAGTTGGTTGCGCGCGTTTAATTGAGGCTGTGTGTGTGTGTGTGTGTGTGCGCGCGAGAAACGTGTGTATTAAATGGCACGTGTATCGGAGAAGGGCGACCCGAAGCGAGACCGTGTGCTGCTGGCTTACTTAACCACCATTTAAACCTGAAAGCGAGCTTTGGTTCTCCGCCGAGATCAAGCTGTGACACTAACGGCCTAACGCTGTACGGAAGTGCACGGAACACGTGACCATTAAGAGGCGAACAACACACACGCTCGGCGTGAATTGCTTCCTCGAAATAGCTTCACGGAGAGACGCGCATTATCATAATATACATACGTTGTCGCTTTCTGCGAGGTTTTGAATTCACGGTTTGAATTCTTTTAGATTAATTTCTCTTCTGCGTGTGTGTAAAACGCGCGCGCGTCAGCGTGTACGTATTATACCGAGATGACTATTTTGCGACTTGATCCCGGTGGCTACTTCGAATCTCCAGGAGTAATCAAGGCGGTAAGTGCGACGTGCTTGTATGCAAATGTGGACATAGGTCCAAGCAAGTTGTCGCACTCATGTGAATAGACCATTCCAGAAATCCCTTTCCTATTGTAGTCATTGTAGTCACGCATTCTCTTTCTCTCTCTCTCTAACGACTGTCCCTAAATTTCGGGAGATATTGTTGAAGGGGCTTTCTCTCTTCCTCGGCGAGCGACAAGTGTGCGCTTTAGCGTTTTGTAATTGCGACGTGAAAAACTAACTTGAGAAACGAATACGTTCCCGACGACGTTTGTCAAAGAAGTAATTCCGACAAAATGTTCGGAGTAAAACTTCGGAGTTGGAAACTAATAATTAAAAAAAATTTATCTTAAGAGATAAATTCGAATAGTGGCGATTAACATTCGCGCATTGTGTCCGATAATTGTTTCTTTAACAAATAACCGGCAATGTCCCCGTCATTTGGGACGTTTATCTTAATGAGGAAAACGCGCATTTGAAAGGGTTTTAAACGCGCGCGCGAAAATGAAAACGTCATTAAACGCATCTTAATAGGTGTATTTCGTGTTATCAGTAATTATGACATCGATTAAAAGCTTGATTTATGCTTCGATGTTGCACATCGTTTGTAAATTAACGGACCGATAATTAATTTACGCGGTTAAAATTTCAAGTTGCATTGTTAAAATTTCTAGTTCATAGCAAGTGAATCGGCAATTTGTAATTAAATTCCTTTGTTAAATATAATTATGCTTACGATATATAACATATGCGTACGTACGTATACGTGCATTATGACACACACACACACGCGAGAAATCATATTTCACGCGCGCGCGTTTCGGTTGTGTTTCCGGAAAATTATAACTTGAGTTTTCTAGTTTCACTCGCGTCTCCCCCTTTTTTTTCTTCTTTTTTTCGTCACTTTATGCAAAAACATAAAGAAAGCCATTATGCTTTGTGATGACATTTCGTGATGATAGTATCGCGTACAAAATGCGTCTGTCGCGCGTACGTATATAAAACTAAAATTTATGGCGCAATATTCATAAAGGTTCGCAGAGAAGCAGAAGCGCTAAACCGCGTTTCACGCTTGGCAAGCGATATTCGCCGGCGTGGCGCGCGTTGCTCATATTTGAGAGAGAGAGAGAAAGAGAGAAAAATACGCTGACCGACCGTGTGTAGAAGAATCGCGAAATTGCTTAGCGCAGGAGTATCGAGTACAATTCGACGTGTGCCCGTAACTCGCGCCCGCCTTTCCGCGTTGCCGCCGCGCGTTTGTTATCGCGGCAAGTCAAAGGCAGATTTGGACAGGTCTGCATTTCGAGACCTCTTTCTCTTCTCCTCTCTCTGGTCTCTCTTTTGTTATCCATATCGTATTCACAAGCTGCCGCGCGCACCAATTCCTCCGTGATGTAACATCGGTCTCGATCGCGCGCTAAGGATGTAATTAATCACGAATGTTTATCGCGCAAGGAACGAGGCATGGCAGGCCTTTCCGGGATAAACCAGCTGGGGCGAGGGAAACACACCGTATCTGGGATCGGGGAAAAGGAGAGCGCGCTTCCACAGAGGAGGAGGCGTGAGGAACATTGGCGCGGCACAGGAAGAAGAAGAAGAAAACGAAGAAGAAAAAGGGAGCGAGGAGAGGGAAAAAACAAAATAAAAGAAGAAAACCGCTGGCAATTTTTCACTAGCTTTTTAAAGCGCGGCTTAGGTACTCGTGGAGCGAGTTTGAATCGATTTTTCCGGGAGGGAAAGCGCGACGGGGGTGAAGAGAGAGAGAGAGAGAGGACCCATTTTTCTGCCGTCTTCTTGTGCCAAGCGGCGCGAACTGTACCTACCTACATCCAGCTGTTTCGCGCCGCCGAACACGCTTGTCGCTCGCGGAAGGCCGAGTTTAAATTGGAATCTGAAATTTCGATACCTCGCGCGATTCCCTTCTATGTTTTTTTTTTTTTTTGTGGAAGGTTTTTTGGTTTTTCTTTTTTTTTTTTCTCTCCTCCCGGACGAAGTTTCGCGATCGCGGCGCAGAGGTGCGTGCATCTGCATGAGTTAAGAATAAATCAGGACGCGCGCGGGAATCCGAATGGAGATTTCTTGTGTGCCGCGCGCCGCGTGGAAAACGGATACGAAGATCTATCTCCTTAGAGCGATTTCACCATTTGCGATTTTTACGGATCGATATTCTTAATCCGCGCCAGATATATATATATATATAGAGAGAGAGAGATGATGAGGCGCTGTATATGATAAATCGTTGTTAAAACGTATAAATAGGCGAGGCGAGGGGAGAAACCGCGCGTGAAATAAACGTCACAATGAAAATGGCAAAATTTCGCGGGCGCGAAATCGCGATTATGTACTTGTCCCTGACTCTCGTCACGTGAAATCACAGGGCGCTCTTGCACATCCCCTCGCAAGATCGAATCGATGTGAAGGGAGCGCGCGCGGCGATCTTACTGACACTTCGCATGCTCGCAAAATGCTAAAGCTCAATATCTTTCCCTTTTGTTTTGCTCCACGTAATTTCCTTCGCGAAATCGAAGTTCTGCCGCCGATTACGCCTATTCTTAGACCATCGCACGAATCCTTGGCATACGGTATGCGCGCGGTAATTTTGCGCCCTCTCGAAAGCGGATTTGAATTCTTACGAATTTCGCGAAATCGACGAACGTTTGTTTACGCGTTCTCTGAATAAAAATAATTTTTTCATTCCGAAATATTCCCGCATTAGACGCAAAAGAGTTAACCCCAATCCATTTCTTTGACATCTCGAAAGTAAACATATTTTATTTGATCTTAAATTATTTTGCAAAAGTTCAAGTGTCTGTTCATTCTGTGGTTAAAAAAAAAAAAAAAGTTTTTTACACGCTTTAACGATTTTTAAAGAGTTTTGGAGTGCTGGACAAGAAAAAAGAGTCCAAAGGTTTAGATATTGGAGTTAATTGTTCCTGTACTTCGAAATTTCGCGTTTCCATATTCTTAGGCGATTTAAAGCGACGATTAAGAAGCGCCCCTAAGGAAGAAAACGCTAATTCCGTTTGCGGAATCATCAATCAATGCGCGCGGAGCACGAGGAGGATTAATTGTGTTCTCTAAATGCCGTCTGCAGAGATGCGTAAAATCAGCTTCGCCGAGCTGCTCTCTCGAGCGGCGGCGGTTGGCTGCCGCATAAATGTATGCGGCTTAGTCTTACCCGGCTTACCGATACAATCGATCAAGACTGCGGAGATTGACGCGACTTCACCTCTAACTCGTCGTAACAGCGACGCTCCCGAGACTTCGAAGGGTGCCCGCGATATTATCGTCATGCATCTATCGACCCGGGGGTTTAACGGAGCGCAAGGTCGCAGGACTTCGTCGAGTGTAGCTGCCGCCGTCGTCGCGATCGCGCAGAGATATGCGTTATTATTGTTCGCGTCGGTGCATCGTGAAACGTCGGGAACGATGATGGGAACTCGTAAAACAGCTCAGTTTCGAACGAGGGAAATGATATCGGGCGAAAGAGAGAGAGAGAGAGAGAAGGATGAGGATATCGTTAAAAGTGCAAATGTGTAAGTGTAAGTAATAAACTCGCGCGCGAAAACCGGTTGGTTGATAAAACGAAATATATATTCCGGATTTTCCACGGCTCTCTATTCCACGGGATTCCGAACACGTCCATTTATCGTCGGCGCTCGACGTTTTCCAACGCCGCCGGCTTTTCTTCGCGCGAAGTTCCGCGCGCGCGTTCGACTACCGCCCCCTTTGCACTCGCGGTTTTTTTTATAAATTGCACTTCCGAGAGACGAGAGACATTAAGAGCGCGGAAAAAGAAACGACGTTTGCGACCTTATTACACGCGCGCGGATATCTTCCGCGTAAATATCAGGTACCTATGAGCATATTGTGTGTGTGTGTGTGTGTGTGTGTGTGTAAAAAATGCGTCAAACAATTGATTTGTACTCGAGAAATATCCCAGCGACTGGACGTGTTTCAATAATTTTGCGAACATTTATCAAAGAATTAATTATTAAAACAATTCTCAGTGTTTTAAATATTTTTAAAAATACGTTGGTGTAAAAATATAATTGCGGATTTGAACTTAAACTTTAAGATAACCGCAATTGTTTTTTTGCGTCTAATATTTCAAAAGTATTATTTTTAATTTTAAGAAAAACTAACAAACAGACTTAAATTGATTGAAATATCCGATATAAAAAGACCTTACAGCCTGTAATATCCACGGAAGGAGGTGGTTATAAATGAATTAACATATAATTCTTCTTGTTTATAGCTGAAGATGATCAAAAGAAATACAGTCAACTCTCCATATTTGCGCATTCGATATTTGCGCGTTCCCCTTCACATATGTATTCAAACTAACACACATAAGTTCCCCTTCTACTGCGTTCTATTCCACAACGCAACAAACGGCTCATGGTGTCGCTAGATTAGGATTAGGTTGGAGACAAAGAAGGGGTACTTCTATATTTGCACCTTCTTCCCCAAATCCGCGCAAATATGGAGAGTTGACTGTATATAGTGATCGAAACGTTCAAATAAGAAGAATTATGTTAATTCATTTATAACCCACTTCCTTCCGCGGATATTGCAGGCTGTAAGATCTTTTTTTTAATTGGATATTTTTAATTTTATATGTTTTATTAATAATAATTATTAAACGGGTGTGACACTTGTCCGGCTATTGGGACATTTTACCCCATCGATATTCGAGCTGGAGAAAAGTGTTAAATTCGTCTGCAAATCAAAAGCGCTTTAGATTATTTTGCATCTTTCGTTGCGTCGTTTATGTATTATCGCTTGCGTAGAAACTCGGCAGCATAACGGTAAGTCGTCTTTAATGAGTAAGATTAAGAGGACTTACGAGATCTCCCCGAAGGCTGAGAACGCGTCCCTCAAGGCGTGTGTCTCGATCTCCGGACTCAGATCCCCAACAAATATGTGATAGTGTTCTGGAACAAAAAGAAACAAACGACGGAAGGATTAATTAGACATCTGTGAAGGAAACAATTTTTATATAGAGACGCAATTGTTTCGTTTAAGGAATCGCCGCCGGGAGAAGTAAAATAAAAAATAAAAAAAAAAAAAAAAAGAAGAACGATTCTGTATTATTCGCAGCATTATATTAATTGTTGGGAGCAAATTAAAAAGTTGTAACGGGAGGGGGAAGAGGGAAGGAACACAACGCAAATATGATACGTATTATTTATTTCGTTATTTCCGGCCCGACCGTATATTTCTCTGATTAAACTTCGCCGTCAAATATTCGACTAAAAAAATGCAGATAAAAATGCAAGCTGCACGCACGGGAGAGAGGAGAAATTGTTTCTCTCGCGATGCTCGTTTGAAATAACTGTATTTATCTTTGAATGCGCAAAATATGTGAAAAAAAAAAAGATAAAAAAATAACATTCAGAAAATCGGAACGCGGTTATATATGATATTAAAACTGATTTACGCAATACATACGTGTAATCTCGCGTTGTTGCGTGCGCGCGACATTCTCTTTGTCTCTCTCTCTCTCTCTCTCTCTCTCTCTCTCTCTCTTTCTCTCTCTCTCTCTCTCTCTCCGCGCAAATACAATGTGCCCGGTTATTCTACAAATATCGCGTCTTCATTAAGTAAGTAGTTAATGGAACACGTTTCTTCGCTAACGGCGGCGTTTGTGTTAAAATACCTAGAATAATACAAAGTGAAACATCGCGGGAGTTACTCTTAGCGTGCGCGCGCGCGAGAGCTGCCGCTGCGGTAATCGAAGCTCTTTCATAATACACAAGATGCGACCTCTCTCTAAGATAGACACTTCAAAATAACCCGGTGGGAAATAGTAGGTGTATGTGAAGCCACGGTTGTAATTTAATCATGCTGTATACGAGAGAGAGAGAGAGAGAGAGAAAAATAGAGACCGGTTAGTATCAGTGATAAATAATTACCGATCGCATTTGGTCTCTCGAACAAACGCTGCAGAGATCATGGAACACATAAAACAGTCGGATGATTATTAATAAATAATTATTAATCACAGCCACAGGTTTGAGAGAGAAAGAGAGAGAAAGAGAGAGAGAGAGAGAGGGATCGGATCGTTTGCAGAAACAAAATGAATAAATCTCCAGATTAATTGTAAATGATGACAAGAATTTTATTAAAACTGTGTGTTACACAGCGCCCGTTATATTCATTGGAGAAAATGAGAATATGCGATGACGGCTGATTACGAAATAATGTTATACCGAAATATGTTAAATAATAATATCACGCGAGCATTTATCATTTTAGAAATGCTGGCATCGAATTTGCCCAAGCTACGCACGTCGTACGACATGACGCTAATGTTATTTCACAAGATCGAATTAATAAAATACGAGATATGTGCGAGAGAGAGAGAGAGAGTTTGCGTTTAAACGTTCCGTCGCGTTAACCGATTTTTAATCCAATTAAAAAAAAAAAAAAAACGCGGTCGCTTTAAATCGTGCTAATAAGAATGAAATGTATGTGTGTTTTTTTCTTTAATTGAGGTAAGTATTCCAAATGCTGCTGCAGGTTGTTAGAGAAAAAATTAATTGATTGACACGTAACCAAGTATTTTTACATCTTTGATAAAGATGTTGTTACATGCGTAAAATAGGAAAGTGATATTTAAAGATCCTAAGATTACGCGGAACATCGTCAATTGTTTATGTTTAATTGCACGTCTAACAACATCATTTCTTTAACAATCATGTCCGGGACATTTGGCTTGGAAAAGGAGGAACAAAACGAAACCGATTCGTTACAAATGTCGATTGCATTCGGAAATCTAGTCTTTCTTGATTTATTATCACAGCTATGCCTCTTTGTTGATCAGCTCAATAAATCGAGAACGCGCCCCGCGATTTCTCTTATATAGTTGCGCGCATGTGTTTTTCCCTCGGCAAAAAGCTGTCACGTCCCTCCCTCCCTCCGTGCAACCCCACGATCAGACAGACTCAGCTCGGATGAGCGCAACTAAACGGTATGTGCAAAGTAAGCTTTCGGGGGGGGGGAGGAAAGGGGATAAATTATCGATTCGCGCGTACGGTCGCGCAGTCGAGCGCAAATCGCGGTGTTGCGGTATTCAGCCTCGGATTGGCTCGATAAAATATGCTTGTCTCTTCTCCGGTCTCTCATTTCGCACGTCCTCCTTCTCCGGTTCGATACGGTTTCATCCGCGCTGATTCGCGGGAATGAACCGAAGACGCGGGGTGGTCGAAAATCGAGTTATCCGCGCCGAGAGGTCTCGCTCCCTCCCGGCCAGAGGCATCGGTTACTCCGAATGGAGTATGCCGGAAAGTATAGAAGGGTGAAATAGGTAGGTGTGGACTGCCGGAGACGGAGGGTGGTCTGATTACAATCGGTTTGATGGTCTCTCCTCGTCGGTCGGAGGTTCCGGTGGGCGCGCGCGAACACACACACACACACAAAAACACACAAACACAGCGGCCCATTCTCCTGAATTAGTCCGATCCTCATCATCTTCTTTCCTACTACTTGGCCGTAGTCGCATCGCACGGGATCTTGGCGCTATTAGGATATCAACAGGAAATTGACGGGAGTTTATTTTGCCTCTCGTGATTCGCCGCGCGGTTACCATTGTTCTTTATCAACGACGTTTCTCTGAAATTCCATTCGATATCTTCACCGAAATTTCGAAAGATCGTGTTGTGTATCTGGGGTTTTAATTAAAATTATATCATTTTTTTTTGTGGTTTTGAGAATAGGATAAGTGCTTGTAATTAAATGTTTCTCCACGTTGATAAATTTTAATGAAACGCTTCGTCTTCACGTCAAATGTCTTTTGAAATGTTTGAGGATGTGTATTTAGTGTTTCTTTCTTTTTTTTTTTTTTTTGTTTTAATTAAAATTGCACGTAACCGCGCCACTTTTGTGTAGTTTCGAGAATAAAAAAATATATGCAACTAAAATTTTCCTTACATTAATAATTTAACGTGAAACGATTCGACGAAATTTCTCTTTCGATGTCTTTTGAAATTTCTAAAGAAATCGCGCTGCATTATTTGGTGTTTCTTTTAATTAAAATTTCACGTACGTGACCGTGCCACTTTTCCGGTCTCGAGAGTAGGAAGATATTATTTACAATTAAAATCTTTACGTTGACAGTTTTAATAAATATATTTGCGATAGCGCGTCGTCTTTGACGTTTCTGATAGGAAAAAGTTTCTCTTTGCCACTGATAAACAGTTAAGACTGGATATCTTATATATATATATATATATATATATATATGTATACACGAAACGTCCTGCTTGACATAATTTCTTTCATCTGTGCTGTGTGTGTACGTTTTCTTAGTTGATTAAATTATCCATGCGTTTTTCTTGGTAGCTGAATTTTTCAGCAAGCGCATCGCAGCATTCATACGGCTCAAGAGAGTTAAAAAAAAAAAAAAAAAGACTAAAAACCTTTCTCGTGAATCAAGAAGAACTGAATGCTCATAATTTCACCGAAAAGGATCTTTCAGGAAAGTGGTTTTGGGAAACCGGTTTGCTTTCAGTGAAATTTTGCGAAATCCATCGAATTTGATATCATCCGGCAGTAAATAGTTGGCAAGATCCGATTTCGTAAAGGAGAGACGGTTTAGCGGAATATATGGGCACGTGAATGTGAATGCAAAAGGGATGCGGCATGAAAAAGACGCCGGCATTAAAGGCTCACCGATGATGACGTCACGCGTCATAGCCGCCCCGCCGTCTGGCGGCGGTTTAAACCGCGGTCTACGGTTTTCAATAAAGTGGGACTAATGGAGTGCCATTTATTATTGCAGCTTCCTCATTCTCCCTCGCGCTCTCTTTCCCTCCCCTCCCCTCTCTCTCTCTCTCTCTCTAACAACCGACAAAATAATGATTTCATTTGAGCGCAGAATTAAGCGCATCGTTTCCATCATCGTCAAAGCGGAATAAGGTCCCAATGACATTTATTGAAGAAAAGTAATTATATTCGATTACGTTAATATTAATCAACAGTTCTCGATGCTTCAAGTGGTTTTTAAATATTTGTTTTTCTTTTACGCACGTAAATAGCTTGTTATAGTATTTTTTTATTTCTTTAATGGATGTCCGATCGTTGGGATTACAATTACTTCGAGAGCAATATGCTGGTGTGTAACCGTCGAGTAGCCGTCATTACGACGTGGTCGTAATCGGCGGCGAAGCGCCGCGTCGGAATTCCTATGCGTTATGAAATATAAGGCTAGTAAAACGACGTGATACGAGCGCGGCGCGCACTATGCGTGTATGGTATATGCACGTCGCATGTTTATGACGTGTGTATGCAAGTCGTTTCTCGGCAAAGTACATTGGAGGCTAATAATAAAGGAAGGCCGTTTAATTTTGCACGCGGCCTGTCGCTCGATATTCCCCTTCCCCCGCGCGGGAAGAAGAATTTCTTTAAGAATTCGTTTTAATGCATGCGCGATTATACGCGAACATCATGAATTCGAGATTTTGTTTTCGAACTGCGCAATTTTCATTAGCGTTCCGACAGACAGAATTGTAACAAGGATATAATAAGACAGTTGTAAAACACAAGGATAATAAAATGCCATAGGCTCCGCGCAAAGTTTTAGAATTAAATTAAAAAGGAAAGTATATTTCCTCAAGCGTTTCTGTGCTCGCGACTTAATTTTATTTCTGTCTAGAATTTCATTTTTAGTTTTTTCTTTTTTTGTTTTTTTTTTGTTTTTATCTGCCACTCTACGAATATAACGCAGAAATGCAATCCGTCATGCGATGCCCGATTGAAATTTATTCGCGTCCCGTCTCTCTCTCTCTCTCTCGCGTGACGATTTCACGCGGGGAAACGTGAAAGGGATATCCACGACAGTTTCGAAGGATAAAAGATGGTGGAAGAATAAAGAGAGAAACGAAACGCGAAGGGGAGGAAAGCGCGCGGAGAGCAAGCGAGAAAGAGATCCCCATTGAAGCGGGACAATGCGGGAAGGGGGATGAACATACAAAAGTCCGGGGGACCGCGTCGTAGATCAAGGAATCGAGCGTGGATGGCGTACCCGTAGATCAAGGGTTTCCTTAATTTCGCGGGACAAACGGTTGAAATGTTGATTTACCGGCTTTGCGCACGCACTCTCTCTCTCTCTCTCTCTCGCGAACGAGGAGAAAATATGCCCCTGCGGCCGCGCCAATGGAAGCCGCTATTAATTCTCCATGCGGCTAGGAAAACCTAGCCGTGTGAACACAATCGAATCTCGGTTTGGATGGCCGCTTCCAGAAACTAGTATATATTCGCGTGCGCGCACGTGCTGCTCGTAAGACTGCTCGGGCCACGGAACCTTATATAGCGCGAACTGGGAAAATATAAGTCACCGGCCAGCTGACGCGAACGTAATTCCCGCATTATCCTGTGCTTGACTGTGCTTAATTATTTTGACCGGAGCGGAAAACGGAGAGAGTGGAGGAGGAGCGCGCGTTCCGTTTAGTTACAGGAATTTTCTATCGCGATTTCCTTCTCGCGCGCGTGCGAGAAACTGTAATTCCGAATGCTCGCTTGACCCCAAAATTTTTGAAGCGCGCGAATTATCGCGCAAAGCCGGAGAGAGAGAGAGAGAG
>QVOB01021142.1:0-11941 GCA_014839585.1 Pseudomyrmex concolor | reverse complement strand
GTGAGAGGGAAGAGAGATAACAATCTTTCCAGTCTTCGATGTATGAAACGTACATATCCATTTTCCCGTGATAGGCAGACTCAGAAATATTGACTTAAACTTTGCTAATTAAAACGATGTTGAATGATGAAGGAAAGGTTCTCTTCCCTGATCATTGTAGAACACGCGTCTCTCTACTTCCCGATCGAGAATTCTCACGATTCCGTTTCACCCTTTACTATTACGAACAGAGAATGGAAGACTGCGCCAGAGCGAAGAGTAGTTGTGTGGAGTGCGAGCTCTCTCCTTCAACATGTACTCGCGAGTAATTAGCATCGCCGCATAATTGAGAGGACTTTGCGGATTTGGCTGCGCAAGCTGCATTGTTCGGGCCCGGTGTGTTCGCAATTCGCCCATACCAACCGATGCCTCGAGAGGGTTTCGCGGCCGGAAGACCAAATCTGCCGGGCGGCACACAGCCTGTGGAAGCTGGATCGACCCCGATGCAATTCGGCTGCTTCCGAGGCGCGCGATAATCGTCGATTTCAGCGGGTTTCGGCGTTGCTGACAAATCGGTATTAGAACGTGTTAGAACTTCTACTGGCAGCTCGAGTTCTCGCAATCAAGCGGATGACGCACCGTGTGTTTTATTCCGCACTTTGCATATTCACGACTAACTATAATTCAACGATTTTGCGCGAGAGACAACATTTAAATTTGTTTTAATTCGATTAATGCAATAGAGAGATGTGCTCTTTTTCGAACTATTTTTACTCAGTATAGCCGTTATTCTGATAAAATTGGATATCGCTAAAACTTCGGGATAAAATTAAACTAGCGAGTGATTAAGCGCACACACACAAGCCGCGAGACAAACATGGTCGACCATCCATCACTCGGAAACGCGACGCGCTTATAAAATCCCACGGTGTCGTCCCGGCAATTCGGAAGAAAACCAGGTACCCATCGAATCCAGATGATTTAAATGCGCGTCACCGAAGGGTTAATACGCATCCGTTTCTCGTGGCTCGCGCGCGGAACGCGCTTCCCGGGAATCCCGCAAAAACAGAGACCTAGTAAATCAATCAAGCACGCCCGCGTGTAAGCAAGGATTGCAATACGTTGCCGGGCACGAAGGAAACCGGAACGATATTTTAGCGGCAACGACTCGTGTGTATTTCCCGCTAACGATCCCCGCGCCGCACCGCCCCATCGCCTTCGTCGCCGCACGACGACGAATTTCCGTGCGCGAGCGCGAGAACACCGAGAGACGAGCGGGCGAGATGGACGAAGAGGAGGAGAAAGGGTGATGGCCCGACGGTGGCGATGGGGATGCTCGACCGACTTCACCATCGAGGACGAGAATTAATAACGGACGCGCAGCGTATCGGCGATGTATCTCTCGCACTCGCGGACTCCCCGTGGATTTGGGTGATAGAGGGAAACCCTCCCTCGCCCTCTTCTCGGCCGGTCGAACGCGACGAGAAGAGACGACAGAGGCTAGCGAGCGAGAGAGAGATAGATAGATAGATAGAGAGAGAGAGAGAGAGAGAGAGAGAGAGAGAGAGAGAGAAAGAAAAAGTGTGTGTGCGTGTGTGTGACATTGGACGCACGGGAGACTGAATTATTGTATGTGCGGTGCTCTAAATCATAAAAACAACAAATTGCGAGCGGCTCAACGCGCGCTATAGTGTTTCCTCGCCACGTGTTTTACTCGGCGCGGTTGGTATTTATACGAATGCAGAATGAGCTGCGCTAGCACTTTTCAAACCGATTGAAATATAGGCGGTCGGCTTGATGAAAAATGGTAACTTTATTTCGTGTCACGGGATGAGCTCGCCTGTGTATTGTGTATATAGACAGTGTCGTTGATCTCCTTTAACTCCTCTCTTACTCGATGTCTGTTGCACGCGCTGCCGTCGAAATACGCCCCTTTCTCGCAGTCCACTTGCGGCTCGTTTGTCTTCGTTCCGCAAAATCTAATTGATGCACACCGGAATACAACTTTGCTTTATCGTATTAGATACTAACAGTGGCTTTGTTTACTCCCGCAAGTGAACTGCAATGCAGAATCGTGACGATCTCTACGCTCGAAGCATTATCGTTTCGGACGACATTACAATGGCTGTTTCATATTTACAGTATATTCGAAAGAATAACTACTAGCAGTCTAACTAAAGTTTTCAATTATAACTTGATTTCATTATTATCTTTTTATGTCTTGAATAATAAGAGCACGATATATATACAACATTATCAACACTTGCGAGCAAATTATTGCCATACAACAACGTGTGAAAGCGCGATAAGTTAAGCCGCACGGTGGGGCTTCAAGACGACCCATCTGCGCGAGCAATGGTAGAAAAGGATGAATGGGTTTAAACAGACGTGTACGCGATTAACGTTGTGCAAGCAGACACGTGCTACGCGCGCGGTCGGCTTATACAGCGCGCGCGTCTGTTCGTTCCATAATCTGATAATATCCGTTCGGTAGCAGCGGGAAAATATTTCATCGTTTTTGCACCGACGTATATATATATTATACATTCACTATGAAACAATGACGCCCGTGAATTCCCGCGAGGCGCGTCGAGGAAGACTCCCCTATATCGCTATAAATTAACAATATACAATTTTATAGCAGCGCAATATTTGCGATGTTCGGACAGCGCGATATTTTCATTATCCCGAGCTTAAACGAATCGGCACGTTAAAACACCACCTTATATTCCACCGTAACTATACCATCGGCACCCTCGAATCTTGTGTCAATTTATTACGCTGAAGACAGGTAGACTAATAGACAAATCGTAATCATCTTAACGACCGTGTGTACGCAATGAGATTCTCCTCATAAATTAATATCCAATTATAAAATTAATCTCGTCTAATGACGAATTAATACCCCTAGTGTGGAAATTCCGTCAAATTCCGCGCGCTCAACAACTCAATTATTTCGAGCCGTGACCACGATCGTCTTAATAGTTGCGTGTACTAGATGCCTATGATCTGCGCGTACGATATCCAGTTTACCCCTTATTATGTTCGACCCTGTAACGTGACGCACATATATCGCGCGTGTACTTAGTGGGATCAACGGCGTATTACGGTGCAACATATGCGTCACGTATTTGCAACGCGGTGGCTTTACTAAAGCAAGGGGACTAAATAGCTAAAAGATATCGCTCGCTCCGGAGATTCGACTGGCACTAGTTATATTCCGGTTGGACTTTATCGAGCTTACGTCGAAACACGCTCACAGCTTTCTTCTCATACAAGCAAGCTGCATTTCGCGTTCGCAATGCTGGTATATAGACGCGCGCACGTGCGTCTATCTTTGCATTACGCGCGTGCATGCGCATTAGGAAACACACAGTACATACGTTTCCCGAGAGAATTATCCAATTCTAGCGTGCAATTCAGCTCTAGCGTATTTTCATAGATTACGACGATCGGCGACATAGGATCGTTAATAAGAGATACGCTTCGAAGAGATGCGACAAATAGGATGGAAATGCAGTTAGCTGTATTGAGCAAGTTGCCACACATTGCTGATTCATGATGGAGATCAAGCGCTAATTAATTGAGAATTAATGTTCAGAGAATTCTCAATTAATTGGAGATTGCGTATCATATCTTTCTCTAAAGAAACACGAATTATTATTATTTTCTAATATGCGAAATATGACATAACAATCTGTAACTCAACAAGACTTGAAAAAAAAAAAGTTTATAATAAAAATTTATAATATACAATATGTGTCTCTCGTCTACTGACATAAAACATAATTGACATTTTTCGGGAAAGTTCTCGTGTAATGTTTGCTTTGAAAGTAAACTTAATCTCTCTCATAGTTACGTACACACACGCAATGTGAATCTTGAAAGCATGCTGGCATGCTGAACAGCGCACATACCGAGGAATTTGGCCGCAGTCTTAATTGCGGAGACGTTCCTCATCGGGAAAGAGGTTGGCAGGAACGAGGAAGATGACGTCGACTCTTTCGCGAGCGGAAGATGAAGTCGTAACACACAGTGAAAGACCGTCTCATTCGAGACATCACAACTGCATGCCATTCATAGCAATCCCCGGTGGCGCAACATGCGCGCAAGGATTTCTGCCTACATCGCCTTCCGTCTCTCGTTTCGCAGTTGTTAGAGGGATACTTCGCGTAATGCGTGCGCGATACTGTATTTCGCCGTCTTGCAGCGTGTAAGCCCGTTGGGACGACCGTGTATATTATACGTGACGCATCGGCGTGAATAAAGGTGGCAAGATTGCACCTGTAAAACGATCGATGAGCGGATAAAGGCGAATTTATTGCGACAGCGCGACGTTCACCTTCAGATTCGAAGCGGAATCGATCATGCGTGACTGTATTCTCCGCGTTGTATACTGCATTAATACTTCAGACGCTGCGCGATTTGTCTTTGCCCGTCTTATTGGTTTATATACGCCGCAATAACAGATACACCATCTGCCCGTTTTTGTACGATTTAATGTATCACTTTTGAACTCCCGATATGTATGCCGATAGAGAAACAATGATGAGATGGAGAATCAATAGAGAATAACATTTTACTACATGAATAACAAAAATATCGTAAAACTATTAAATCATTTAATATTTTCATCATTAATCACAGCGAAACATTTTGAACAGTGAATTGCCGCTCGACCATCACGCGTTATATACATATATAGCTAATGGAATCACCACAACGATCTTCGCAAGGCGATTTACTCTCGCTCTATCATCTTATTCAGTTATCCTTCAGTTGCCGCGCGCGAGCGCATCGCTCAGTGAACGCCGATTTTTCCCGTTTGTGAAAAGCACACTCTCTCGTACGAATTAGCCGGGACCAAAGCGTCCGAGTCCGATCGTCGGTATATAATGTACTACGCGCATGATACATACGGAATCTCGATGGATATAAAAGCTCGACGTAACAGCTCCTTGCGAATGCGGGGAAGGAGAGGCTTTTCCTCCTTTTGCTTTAAGCCACCTGCGGATCGTTCATCATACCAGTAATGCATCTACCACCTCGCGTTTCTCTCGGTCTCTTTTCCGTCGACGATGCGGGGGATGATCTTCGACGCGAACGGGAAAGAGCGACCAGTGCCGCGCTCTTCCCTTTGCCTCCCTTGCCGTAACCCACCGCCGTTTCTCTGACACCCCACCTGATACACCCCACCGAGGAGCTCTTCGAGCTATGCAACCCCCGGTAATGCGCGCATCAATAACCTATCATATCCAACCTTCTGGATGCGGTAGTGGCGTGCATCAGTTCCCGCCTTTCCTCCTTTTCTCCCACGCCAACACACGTTCGCCCTCCGATCTCAGACGCGTCGATCTCTTCGAGCTTGCAGCTAGATACTTCTCCTGAGGGTCTTTACTATGCATACTCCTTGGAACGGATGTTATGTAAATCGGGGCTCGAAAATCGTTTTCTGATAGCAGCTCGGAAAAAATCCGGCGATTTTATGTCGGCGCACCTCTATCCGAAACGTGTTGCACATGTGTGACTATATGTATAGGAATATGTATAGGAATATGTATGACTATATAGAAATATGCGTAGAGAAAGATTATAAATTTTTTTATAATCCGTTTTGTTTACTGTTATAATATTATTGTAAAAGATTAGGTTTTTAAGAGATTTTGTTACAGAAATAAATTCACAATATGAACATTTTTGTATGTGCACTTTGTATCTATATCTAAAAAAAAAAAAAACAAAATCAAATTTTATCATTATAAATAATAACGAAGTTACATATAGTACGGCGAATTTAAGTGTTAACATATAAAATTCAATATAAAATCCAAAATAATAAATCTATATAATAATAATTTTAAATCTAAAATATTACAAAATAAAGTTCACAATCTATTTTTAATGCACAATCTAATTTTAACTTGTATTATCGTATCAACAAAATATGTGAAGAGAAACAACATTATGAGAAAAATGCTTTTATTACGTGTTAATGGAACGACCGTTTGGTTCTTTCTCTTTCTTTCTACGTAACATTCTATTAAAGTGCTATTTCGCAACAGGGATCGCGACGCATTTGCAATTTCGTCTCATGGTCGAAAAATCGTCCAAAAATTCTCGCTTTGCCGTCGCAGAAACGAGGAAACCGTGCGCGTTGCCACCGCCGATGCGTTTCGACGCGACGCTTCCGTTGATATTCGCTCGTCAGAGTGCGAGACGAATATTATTTTTGAGGGTACGCTTCTACGCCCGCAAAAATTGCCAATTTTATCACTTACACTCTCCAGTTTCGGGGATAAAAATGTAACGCTCAAACAAAACCGATCGTGCAAAAATTCTAGCGGAAAGATTTATACATTGTGCAGGATAACAAAAATATATATATATTTTTTTTTAAATTATTTCTTTGCACGTAAGAAAACGGCACAAGTGCTTAAGCATAGATCAGTTAATTCTACTTAAGAGAAATGCATATTGATAGATTTATTCCAGATCTTCACGACTTTAAGATGAGATTCTGCGCATATGAGAGGAGCGACTAATAAGTATCCGAAACGACGCATATAGATAGCGACGATAGTGTGATATTGTCGTTGACAAGTTTCATCCTTCAAAAAAAACGAATGTCAAACGCTGACTCATTATCGCACGTAGTGTTTGTATGACAGCCTGTCATTTCGGATATTTATCAATCGCTCCACATATGGGAAACGCGATCGGAGATATTGAATTACGGAGATATCGCTTTTGCGGTCGGTATATAAATACTCTCGCGTTACGCAACGTGTACTCTTCCCGTAGAAAACGTTAGCGATTTGTACCAGAGGAAAGTTTTCTCTCGATAAATGCATTTCTTTTCTCGATACAAAAATACTAAAAATAAAAATGTAATTCTATCTTTGGAAATCAGCGTTCGCCGAGAAACCATTTTTATTAGCGACGAGTTCAATTGTCACATAAAATTTAAAGTGTTCTGAACAATGTACAATAATCTAATGTTTATTTTATCGTAGAGTTATTGAATAATGAAAAAGCGTTATGGTTTCTCGACTACAGATATTTTAGTATCAGAAAAAAGCAAGATACTTACGTTATGTGTCCTGAGAATCATGTGTCTGTTCACAGGATCGACCTCGCTTCGTTCACTGGCATAACACAAATGCGCGTTACCGATTAACTGTAAAAAGAAGAGGAAACGTGCGCTCGCATAATAAGCTCTGACATCAATGTAAAAGTCTTGCTGCTCGCATAAAAAAAAAGAAGCTCACACAATTTAAATGTAGTTCCGGCGAGAACTGGCTGGCAAACTGCTAAAAACCGATTCGGTCACCGATAAAAATCTCGGAAGTGCTATAGACAAGCACTTCCGGTTTCGAACTTTCCGCATTGAATTCAACGATAAAGCCTTCCAAACTTCAACGGCATGTTTCAGTCTTCGAGAGCTACTTCGATTTCACGACTTTTTCATAGCGTGTTCGGCAGAACGAAAAAAAAAGTGCGCGATAAAATTGTAATAATTGGCGTGTTATTTTTATTAGAATGTGTACATTAGGCAGTAGAAAAAGAAACAAATTACGTGAAAAGTAACATGTGATCAACGTGGTTTGCTCTCATAGAGCTGCTCAATTCGGTATCATTTTACACAACTCTGTAATCAAGTGCAAGCACATAACACACAACATATATATTACACATAGTAAATTATAATTAACACTATATTTAATTATTTCGCTAGTTATTGATTGCAAATAGAATTAATAAGATATCATTTGCAGATATTGCATATATAATAGCATTCACACTTAATATCAAAAAGATACCAACAAATTTTGTTGAAACGTGCTACAGTATATTAATATATTTATATGTATGTATGTACATACACAAAGTGTTATTAAATAAACAAGCGATGTTTATGTGAACAGCGCTGAACAGAAAGCGATAAACGACTATTTGGTTGCGCGTTAAACGACAATTAATTTTACGAACCACCTAAACGGGTATAGTATTTCTTTTACAACTAAATGAAAAATTTAAAAGAGAATTATATAAAATATTATCTACTAAAACAATCAATAATTTTATTTTGATAATAAAATAGTTTATTGCGATTGATCTACTAATTTTCTGTAATATAATTTGTACCGAGAATTTGTGTACACGTGTTCGCAATATAGTCAAACACAGCAGCAACAATATTTCCATCTACCAGCAATAATTAGATCTAACTGCCGGCAATAAATAATTCGAAAGCGTAAACGTTCCAGCATTCTGTGTGGTCTATTTCGGCTGAGAAGAAATAGGACGGCACTTCCCATAAGTTTCCGCGACGGCGCGATATTAATAACAAATTAACATGAGTAATTAGGTAATTAGAAAGACGCTAATTGGGCCGGTATACTAAGTACACTTTAATTATTGTTCCGCGCCGATTAATTATGCATATTCTAATTAGCCGCTCGAATAAACCGGCCTGCTTATACGTTGCTCGGCCGCCAATTCGAGCATTTCAGGCGAACAGACGCGATAAGCGAAGTTTCCTCACGCTGTTTCCTTTTTTTTTTTTTTCAGAGCGCATTTCGTTGTCGAGTGCATCTACTAATTACTCGGAATAGCGCGCTGGTTAGTGCAGCATAGCGTTGAAAACGGTAAAAGCGCCGCGCGGTCGAAACAGTCCTTCGCACTTTTCCACCCGTTAATTTCGAACGTCTCTAAATATTGCCACTTTTAACTTTCTGCAGGAATATTCATTCCGGAGTAGTCAAAATACAATTATTTTGTACAATTATTTATTACATTTGACCGTATCTGTTCTAATGCATTTTTACTATATTTTTATGAACAATGAACAGAATTTTAGTGTAGACTGTTTTTTAGTTTTAACTTACATGTACCTACATTTTTCTTATTCGGAAAGTGTTTTCTTGTTTTTTTCCTTTTTTTTTTAATTAATTATATCGTACATAACAATATCACCGACTAGTTATTGAACGATTACTTGTATATCATTAGTTTTTTTTTCGAACACACCCTATACATAGATACCGTGAATCGGGTCATTCAAGCGGGTGGTTGCACAACGAAACGATCCGGCGAAATGGCTGAGCTTATAGAAAATCCGACGAGAGGAAGCGATCCGCCGAGCCGAAAGGGATTCGACGCCCCGGAATCTCTAGTATGTCGACGAAGACACTATGAAATAGCAAAGGATGGAAGTTTGCCGTCCGAGTATTCCAGAAGGCGAGCGCGTCGCAACTGGACGATTGCCAAACGGAGTAACATTGAGAGTGCGCTCATTATGAAAGTTGATGCTAAAGCGGATGTTGTTTTGCAATTCTCCAGGAACCCGGCACCTTCTTTTTGCGCGCGTTTGTCGAAAGTTTCGAATTTCCGGGTCTCTGCGATGCCGCGACGTGCTGGCGGAGATTGCTAAGCTTGGGGTAAGCGGCACGGGAGTTTTTGCCAATTCGGGCTCTGTACCGAAAGAGGTGGATGATTCTGTTACGCCGGTTCATGGATTGATTTCTTGTTGCTCGTTGCAGATCAGTGCAATATCAATTTCACTGTGCAAACGACCGTAAAAAAACAACGCTGACAAGAAAAAAAAAAGAAAGATGCGTGCCGAAGTGCAAAATCGCTTGACAAGAGAAATGATGACAAAAAGTCTACAAAAGTACAGAACAGAAATTCTAGCTATTTTGCTAAATAAAAAATTAAGTAAACCAAATAAAAATTAAGTTGGAAAAAAGTAATTAATAAGCTATGTATATATTTTAGAATCGATATAAATACATTGAGTACACGCTATATCAATGAGAGTATAAGAGCCAAGAATTAAAAGAACACGTGCATAGGATATTTAGAGTAAAAATAAATTTGACGAAAATGAATCTTGTGTTTCATTTTAAAATACTGCTGCGTGACACGTGAACAGCTTTCATTTAAAAATCAATTAGCATGCTCGTTACGTAACCGATAATAATTACGTTGCAACAATCGCTAATGCGTTCAAAACTGATTCTAAGAACTTCAAGACAAAACATGGTAAAATTGTAATTTTTAAAAGTAAACGTACTAAAATATATACATATTGAAAAGAAAATAATTATATAAAAAAATTGAAAAAAATAAAAACCGAATCTATACTGTTGTAATCTATAATGTTGTTCATTCTTACATTGTATCGTTTTCCGTTAAATAAAACAATAATTAAGTGACTATACAAATTAGAAATAAAATATGAAACTTTCTTAAAAATAATCGGTACAAATTGATAACTTATTCATGTAGATGAACAAAATCAGCGAATCCATTCCGATAAATTTACGAGTAAATGAAGTAAGTTTACTCGCGCTCCGCCAGAGAGCAGAGAGAGCTGCAAAAATCGATGAACCTGTAGATAAGTTCTCGCAAGGTTACTCCGATTCGCGCACTTCTCAGCCAATAAAGGTAATTCTGTCTTGAGCAACGACCTTGCAGCAGGTCGGCAGCACCCACGTGGCTATGTCGTGGCTACTCAAGAACGTAATAGAACCGTTAAAATAACAAGATACTTAGGTATAAGAATAGTTCAGCAGATAGTTCTTTACACAATAGCATAGCTACACAGAAAACTACCATAAAATATGCAAAGAATTTTTCTTGTTACATATATATAATGATGGTATAAATAAACATACACTATAATATCATAATTGTTGACCTGATAATTGCATTGTTGGTTCAATAATAATACAAAGACATACTAGATTGAGATATTGCTAAGCAGTTTCTAAAGCTACTTTGCATCCAATCACGCAAGAAATATACTCTAATATCTAAAGCCTTACCGCTTGCGTCCATTTAGGAAAACCCCATTGTGTAGACACAACAAGTCTATGTGTGAGAAGAACACCATTGACAATTTTTCTGTCGATTACATCCGCTCCGATAACTGATGGGACCATAGGATTTGGATATTTTCTCCATGCTGCCTGTGCTACTGTCTCCCATGGATGACTACAAAAATATTTTCTTAAGTTATTAATCTTAAAAAATTAATGATATTAGTATATAATTCTTAACAATTATTTACAGACTAAATTATTTTCAAGAATGACTTTTCTTCTAAAGATTAGGTTAAGTTAGGTTAGAGTTTAAATTGTGGTAGGGTAGGACAGTTTTTTATATATAGTTATGTAATATTAATGTATTAATAATTATCTTTATTTCCTTTAAAGAAACGAAAAAAATTTATATAACAAATTAAAGATTATATATTATAGTCTGAAATATTTTGGAGGTTATCCCATTGTATACTATAATCAAGGCATTGCCTCATGAATGAATATAACACAAGCACATTGTTACAGCACATGGCATTGATTTAAATAAATTGACTGACTGAACTTTGAGATAAATGACATTTTTATAAAATCAGTATAAGCTCTTAATCTTTTAACTTATTGTTAAACATGTACGTTTTACAAACGATGGCTATTATTGGCCTCGTATACAAGCAATTATTAAGACAAACTTTAGCTGCCTACGACTTTCACGTGAACAATTGCGTTAAGTAACAAAGATATCCAACGTATTCCTTTATAGATGCACTGTGTACTCACTCGAAAGTGTGCTCTGATATCCAGATTTTCATAGTGTTATGACTCCAATAAACAAAACTGCATGTAGGCCGGGCACTATAAATTTGGAGCGCGAAACGTGTGCGAAGTATCACAATTCTGTGCGCCGAGCGCTTTGAGGATGTGATGTAAGTGAGGAAGAAGTTTAAGTAATTGTATGATCACGACTATGCTGACGCTGACATTCCGTTTGCCCCTAGCCAAGAAGCGTCAGCTGTATAGTCAACCAATGGCTGACAATTTACACATCTGACGTCACGCTAGGTCGATATCGATTGTAGCAATAGCGCGCCAACGTCAAATTCTACCGCGCTGTGATAAGCTCCACTTGAGCACATATA
>QVOB01021111.1:0-19496 GCA_014839585.1 Pseudomyrmex concolor | reverse complement strand
TGAGCCGCGCGGAGCGCTCACGCACACCAGGCGCGTGGTTCACTGACGTGCGTTCGGCTAAAGATCGGCGCTGATTGGCTTGATTTATTTAATAATTACTTTTTTATTATACGTAATATAAAAAAATGGTTCAGAACTTTTCGACTCAGAATAATCCCTTCTATCTGCCTACGAGCGGTGATACGGTCTTCCTGGGACATCCTGTATATGAATGATCGCGCGTTCGGCACGACACGGAGGCTGTAAGAGAGAATAATTTTATATAAATCTCACAAAACGGACAAAAATTTATTTTAAACACAGACTTTTTTATAAATTTCGAGGTCATATCGCGCACGTGTAAGAACAAAACGCTATATCAACAAGAATCCTTTCTTTCTCTGTCTCTTATTACTTGCGCTCTTTTTCATACGATATATTAATATTAATGTCGTCCCAACGGCATGGAGCGTCCACTTAGTGTGAGAGTGATCGTGCCACGAGCCGTTCTTATTATTCAATTCAACCATATATGCGACACCATCTCCACGTGTCTCTCGTGCCACGTGTCGCCCACTACATCTTCACCAGAAAATATTTTTGAGATGACGCATTTGTTCAGAACGAAATTCAGTCAGTTCTTCTTCTTTCCGCGAAATATCTCGCTGGATTTTTTTTATCGCGCTTTTATATTTACACTCTTATTTTTTACGGCGAATTACGTTACGTATTTCTCTCTGGATTTATGATATTATAAATAATCACGCGCACAAATCTATTTTTCGTTAATTTTTCTCATCATCATCATTATAGATCGTTTCTTGGGATAACAATTGATGAACGTGCAGCGGTTAGCTAATGACGTGCATTTTATTTCGTTGTGTCGCGACGATAAAGCTGATGAATGAAAAATAACGGAACGTGTGAAAGAAGCGACTAACAAGACTGGGCCAGACGAGACAAACGCTTTTCTACTACGAGGAAACCACTCTAAATATAACGAGACCTAAATACAACTTGCAGAGACAGCGAGCGAACGATGCAACACGGAGTTTCTCTCTTTCTTTCTCGGCGATCTAAGAGAGAAAATTGCAAGTTTTAAGAGAATTGCGATTTCTACACAATCCTATTAATATACATATGTACAAATTTTTTTTTTTTATCACGGAATCAATTCAATCTCAAATTTAACTATTAAGCTATGCAATAAAAATCTCAAATATATGTTTCACAAAAACCATACTTATATATACTCCACTTTTATTTATTTTCTTTTTTAATTTTATTTTCAGCAGCTTTTGCCGACTTCGATCGTGCGGAATAATTGGGGTTCCGAATCGTACAAGTGATTCCGCGTATTAGTGCGTGTATATCGAGAGAAATAAGTTGCTGTGTCAACGTAACTAATTAACATTTCCATTTCGCGACAAATAAAGTGTGATACGCGCGCAAAAAAAAAAAAAAAAAAAAAAAAGAACTTATTCCGCAGCTATGTGCGAAAAAACGAGAGTTTAATAAACCAGCAGAGATAGTCGCGACCGGTCGTCATTATATAAGTCACTGCTGCCAGCTGTTCGTGGCGTTCACCATCGACCAAAAACGACCGCAGCTCGCCAAGAAAGCCGGGTATAAACGTGGCGACAGGCCAGAAAAGTCGCCACGAAAAACACACAGTGGCAACGCACTTATTACTCCTCTTTTTCGCTTTATTATCTCGTAAAAACTCTCTTCACGCTCGCGAAAGAAATCGGCTACCCGATCGATTAATTTTTGATGAGGATTCTCGTCAAAAAGACAAAGACATAATCTGTTTTCTTAACTCTCAAATTCGAGAAATTATTCGGATGTAAACTGCAGTGTTATCTGGATTGGAAAAAATGATCTCGAGTATAGATTAAAAATTAATTCTAGTCAGGAAATTGGGAACTTTCTCTCGCTCGAATTTTACCTTCGTGTGAAGACCCGAGAAGAAGGTACGTCGCGGTATGGAGTACGACGACATGTTGATCTTGTTGACGACCATTGTCATGTTAGTTGCCAACTGAAGTTCCTGTACTCGCGATCGCTGAATACGAAGTCCGAAGTCTCGACCTTTTTATCTAGTCGACGATGTCGCTCGTTTCCTCTCGGTTAACATCGACGGTGACACTTGGTACGGAGAACACGTTCACGCCTGTGTGTCTTTTGTATCTGATCAAAACGCACTTATCCGCACGACTTGCAACGGAATCCTGCGACCATAATCAATCCCCGTCTTCCCGAATCGCGTCGAACCGAGAAAATCATCAGCGCCGAATCGCGCACTGGGAAAACTCAAGCTGTAGCTGGTTACTCCGGTCGCGCGAACATAAAAACTCGTCGTAGGCAATAAACAACAAGTTCCCGTTATCGGAGTCCGTGATGGTGCAAAAATTCTCTCGCGTACTTCGCGTTGCAAAACCTCTTTTCTTTTCTCAGTGATTATCACTGCGCAAAAATTATCTCGACGCAAAGACGTGCTCTTGACCTGATATCGGATCCAGATATCCGGTTTGGAGCACGTATACGAATGAATCGTCGGAAGAATCCGCGTGCGAAAGTAGGTCGCACGCGCGCGCGTTATGTTTGGAGATTAAATTTATCTCCAAGTTCAGCTCGCACCGAAACGCGCGGCGTGATCGCTAATCGGAAATCGGACCAACGATCGTACTCACGAGCGTCGAATAAAGTTCACCAAATTAATGTACTCGTGTTCTCGTTTCGACACACTGGTTTAATTTAACTCGATTTTCGTTTCTGAATCAAGCCAGAAGGGTTAGTCCTTTTCATAAGGTACCGAGGATCTCGCCGAGAGTTATCGAAGCTTTATCTCTCTCTCTCTCTCCGGATTTTGTATTTCGTGTGAAGGATGTGCCAAGTAGATGTTCGTTCCACCACTTTCGAGTTGGAAGCGCGCGAGAATACTGAAGACCGCGTCGGCGGCGACGGTGCTATATATAACCTCCCCTACCTCTTGCTTCAACGGGGTCTCCGGGTGGTTACGCGGCGGGAACGGTGGCTGCAGTGTTACCGTGACCTTCGAACCTTGGAGGGATGTGATCGAGGAACATCTCGAGAAGGGATAGAGTGTTGGTCATTGGAGATCGGACAGGTCGAACGTAGGTGGTAGGGCGATCAGAGGCCGGCCGCGAAACATAAACGTGAGCGAGGATCGATCCACCGTTCTCGCGCGATATGTCGATTCGATACAGCGCGGGAATGACCAATGTCAACTGGTAGTAGCAAAGGTAGGGAGAGAGACTGTTTGCGTATAGCGAATATTTGCTTCTCCGCGAGCACGTGCGACATGTAATAATTGTCGGACACGCGCAGCACGATAATGAATTAATCTGTGCCGGACAGACAATTATTTATGATAATCGGAGAATTGAAAGTCTAAAATTCTAAATAACAAAAAATTCATCTCGCGCTCACAGCAAACACACACTGATTTATAGGACAAGTGTCTCAATCATATAATACTGGAAGTGAAAGTAGACAGCGTTTTATTTCTTCACTTGTTATCATGAGCAGGATCTTTTACACGAAAATAAATGAACGACAGAAATCAGATCAGTGTGATCATTGCAGGAGTACGCGATTAATTAGAATGTCTTCGATGTCAATTTTGCAAATTAGTAGTTACATGTAATGACGGAGAAGAATTGCCGAATTATGTATCGGTCATCTAAGTGAAGTAAATAAACAATTATAAACAGGAACTTGACAAATCACATTTTAGAAACATGTAAAAAAAATCAGACCTATTTAATTCACTGGTATACACGCGTTATAATTACAATCTAATATACAATTTGACTTCCTGTTTTTCGAAATGACGCATATTTTATCTGGAAACGAAAGCTTTCGAACACGTGTCTCGGTAGCCGTACATATGTTGGATAAGTTTTACATACGTGTGTGTATATATACATAACTTTTTGCGACGCCTGACGAAAAAAGAGACGAACGTCATCGATTTTTCACCGCTTTTCCTCGAATCGCGGACATCGTGAGAAAAAAATTTCCATATAAATTTCCAAAGGAAGTCGATGACGGTCGTCTCTTCGAGAAATTGCGGATCCGAGGATCCGAGTAAGGAGGTCAAGGAACATACGCGCAAGAAGTAGCATACCGGTAAAAGTTTTTTTTTTTCGCCAAGACAAAATTCCGGCAAAGCGTCGCGAAATTGGAGCGGAATCGGATTTCGCGGTGGTCAGCGCGATGTGATCGATGGCGAAATTCAGGGAAACGATTTGTAACAAAAATACATACAGAACTTTATCTCACACGTGTGTGTGTGTTAAGAGTTTTTTTACTAATTAAAATAAAGTAATCTTTACATTATGTGTAAAAATACGCGTGCTTTTCAACGAATGTTTTGCTAATTAATTCACTACTGATTGAGAATAGAAAAATGCTATCTTTCGAGTAAAAGATTTTTGCAGACCTGCCGAGAAAAAGATAAGATAAAAAAGTTGTACACGGAATCCTGTCGTCGAAGATCGACGGCGTTGAACGACTAGTAGGCGTCGATGAATCAGGTTCGGGCGTCTCGGCGCCATTAATTTCGTCGAACGACGCACGGCGTTTTCTATTTGCAACGAACGTGGCAGAAAGAAAACGATAGGTAGCGAGAAACGGGAAGCAAAAAGGAAGCACCGCGACACAGTCTACCTACATTTATTTTCGCTCGTGCGTGCTCGTCGAATATGTACAGGGTGTCCTGTGATGACTGACAAGATTTATGTGTGAATAATAAAAGCAGGATGTGGAAAAAAAAAATACAAGTTTTCTCGTGCAAAAGTTTGAGACGATCTTAGCGTGCGTTTCAAGACTTGACTTTTCTAATAACTACCGCTTTGCGTAAACCAAATGCTTCAAAACGCGCGATCTCGACTGTTCCTGTAGTGACTACACAATCGAGAGATCCGGAATGTCAAATCGCTCGTTAACAATTTACGTTACATCGACAGTTCACAGAACGATGACATCTGTTGTCACGGGATGTGTCGAGGAATTCGCCCCGTCATTCGCTCGCGCGGTACTTTCACCGCACCGTCGATTTTATTGTTCGAATTTACGAGCTCCGGCGCGCGGTTGAGAATCAATCGGGATATTCCGAGCATGAATTATTTACTCGGTGACGGGCGAACAATTACGACGAATAATTTCGTTATGAAAGAAGAGAAGAGATTTAAGATTTTTCTCTATCCGAGAAGAGAGCATTCGTCTCAAAGTAGGCCAAGGCCGTACTTTTCGAACGATCATTTCTCTCTTGCCCTTTCCAACGATATTTTTTGTATCCGCGATATTACAATTACGCGGAGTATTCTGTCTTTTTCACCCAAATATGTTTCCTGTTTCGCGATTTTTCTAAAGAAACTAAATCTCGAGCGTTGCTCTCGAGATGGAACAAAAATGACTTCAAAGAGCGAGACGAGGAGGAGGAAGACGACTATTAATCTCACGTAACGCATGATGGGACGCGAGAATTGCTTCTGGTGGCTAAGATAATTTGCGCTTTTTATTTACTATTCTTTTTGGTTCTTCCTTTCCGTCCTTCTCTCACCTGCTCGTCTGTTTACTTATATAATGCTTGTGCAATAATCAAGCAATTAACCGCCCGCGATGGCAAATTGAAAGAAAAAAAATGAAGGATTCAGTTCCGTCCTCCGTGCGACTCGTCGAGTTCGACGTTGTCGCGTTAATTCGACGACAAAAACAAATAAAATCTCGTACTAATGAAATCAATTAGAAAATACAATGTGGAATTGAATTTCGTTAATGCACTTCCATTATACGATGCTTTGATGAAATCCCGCTTGCTTAGAATGTTCGAAAGGTTAATTACACATAATGAACTTATATCGCGCTCGACGAAAAGTATCGTGAAATAACGA
The DNA here is from genome assembly GCA_014839585.1 of Pseudomyrmex concolor. Taxonomy (NCBI): domain Eukaryota; kingdom Metazoa; phylum Arthropoda; class Insecta; order Hymenoptera; family Formicidae; genus Pseudomyrmex; species Pseudomyrmex concolor. The sequence continues at coordinate 13,596 of QVOB01021111.1, read as the reverse complement.
CGATAAAATCGGATAATAAACTATACATTATAATAAAAAAAATAACATAATAAGTTATGAAGGGTAAGAGAATATATAAATGTGTCGAGACAAAAAACGATAATCGTAAATTCGCGATTATAAAATGCGAGACGAATATCAATCACGCAATTCAAACGCGCATTTTTATGTTTATCGTTCCAGGAAAGAAGATTATTGTTATTATTAATATAAAGATTATCGTTATTATATCGCAAGCACTGCACAAACGACGATAGACTCAGCAAGAATTATTATTAGGAAAAAAAAACAAATTCCGTTATGGCGCTTGTATTAGTTGATTTATCGAAACTTTACGATCGCGAGAGCGACATAAAAATAATTTTTTTTCTAGAAAAATGTTATAACTATTGAGAGAATTATCTCACTGGGAGACCGACTCCTACTGGCGCAATCGAATTTGCAAGATTATGCGCAAACGTTGCGCAAAGCTCGACATTTACGAGTATTTGATCGTAATTAATGATGACGATATATGAGAATGTTTTCTTTCAAACAAGATCCGGAATAGTGTGTTTCAATTTACGTTGAGAAAGTGTTTTCCGCAGTGCAATTGTGAACGAGGACTAATGCAATTTATTCTAAGAATCTGTTTAATATCCTTTTGCGCTAATACACATTGTGTAAAGTAGTTGAAAATTAAATTAAAACTGTGAAAATTAAATAGCTCTCGCTCCATAAAAAAATTTGCTGTAATAAAGTTTTAAATTTTAATCATTCATTTAAATGCAAAGACTAAAGCCGAAAGTTTCGGCGGCGCGTCGTCATCCGGATTTTTTTCGCGAGTAATTTGGCGCGAATTAATCGGAATCAAAATTTGGAAGCAAAACAGAGAGAGCGGTCTGCGTTTATAACTTCCTCGAGAGCTGGCTTGGTATTTCGCCAAACTTACGCAAACACACTGTGCCAAGCGCAACGAGTGGTCGAGTATCAATATTCGTTGCCAAAACACGCGGAGAATGTAAATGTTGTGGATCGCAAGTCGTACCATATGGCAAAAATTTTCATAATTTTCCGCAACCATATGGCTCTCTCTCTCTCCCTGGAATTTTTGAATTTTATACACTTTGACACGTTGCCATTGCGTTAGGCCAACAGAACGGATTCTTTTTCTTTTTCTCCTTCATATTCTTCTTCATACTCCTCTTCCTCTTCTTCGTCTTCGTAAAGTGCTTTTTGCTCATCCGGCGTTAATGGTATCACGTCTTCGGCTCCTTTGGGGAAATAATCCGTTATCATTCCTTCGGCTTCCTCCTCGTTTTCTGTCGCGAAAAACGGCTCGATGCCGGCGAAAGCCAGGAAGGCTTCCTCGCTGATTCTTCGAAGTATCACCACAAATATCTCGAGGCCGGTTTTGTGCTTAACCTTTTGCGCGAATAATTTAAAATTGATCATTAGTAAATTTATTTATTTGACTCGACAAATGTCGAGTTTAAGATTGTATCGTTGAATTAGCGCAGAGAGAAAGTGCACCTTGTTCTCGAAATCTTCAGGCGAAGACGCGAGACGTCTCGCGTACGGCGGCCGATCGTATTCAAATGCGCCGAAATGCTCGACAGCGTCGTGATGCAGTTTGTACGCGTCTCGCACGACGCCGAATTTCGAGGCCTCGAACTTAAACGCGCATAACGGCGGAGGAACCGTCGGCTCCGCGTAAGGATGGTGCTTCTCCATGTAACTGGGGAATAGCGTCTTAAAGACGTGAACTTTGCTTCTAGCCTGCACACGCGACGAGTTTGATATTATCATATTTATAACCTACCTACCTATCTTTTCTTTCTACAACATAAATCTCGCGTTTATCTCAAGTTACTTATGAGAAAAATAATTAAAATAAGATCAAGGCTACAAATTCTCAAGTTGTTAACGTTCCTCGATTTCGTCATCCAAATTTATACCTGAGAAGGCACCCAAGCCGCAGGATACACGCGGCGCACGTCGCTCTCAACTTCCGGATCCGGTTCGTGCACATACACGTGTCGGCTGACGTAAGGCTTGTCGTCGTAAGTCGGTCTGCTCACTTCGATTCCCGCTTGCAAAAGAGGCGGCGGATGCGTCGTGATGATGCTGTGAAGATAGTTCTCGACATCGTTGATCGCGCGAATCGGGTCGTTCGGGACACGTCGCTCGCAAGGATATTGCACCGGCCAGCTCGGATGTGGCGGTTTTCCTCTCAATCTCATCGCCATGCATTTTCCGTCGGTTAATCCTGAAGAACCGCGTTCGCTGTATATTTTTTTTCTATGATTTTTCTATTTTTTTTCTAGATTTTACATTTTTCGCGCGATGCACCTTTTATCAATTCGTCCGTGATGACGACGTAGCTCTCGAAAAACATTTTCTCGATCGTGTCCTCGTCGAGCTGAATTCGCGCCTCCTCCTGCACGTCGAAGCACTGTCTGAAAAGATCCTGCACGAGCTCCGTGTACGGCGGACACTGCAGCTTGTCCCGTGGCTTGCCGTGCTCGTCCTTGAAGACCCAAGGATAAAGCACCAGCGCCGTTTCCTCGCACAGCTCGATCATCATTTGCGCCATGAATCGCTCGTACTTCTCCAGCTTCTCGGCTTCTTCCCTCGCGCGTTTCTCCTCCTCCAACGCTTGCCTTTTTCATCAAGACCATTTCGGCGTGAAATATGTGCGGCTGTGCGCGCGTTTTTTCGCACACTGCATTTTAACAACCACCATGTCGTGACGATCAGTGCGAGAAAAAATCTTTCCCCGTCCGTCCTGACGACGTGCTCGAGTAAAAAATTATTGCGGACAGTTAAAGATTCAGAGTTAAATGTTTTTTGTACCAAGTTACAAGTATTTCAACCATTGTTTTTTCAAAAGATATTACTGTTCAATTATAAATAAAAATCAAAACTTCTCGCGCGTTCTACAAAATCAATCGATCATCGCGATTGATTTTGTCGTGTCGTCACCTAATAGCTTCCTGCTTTTGCCATCGGATCTCCTCCTCGGGAGCTCGCTCGTGCACATTCAACCGCCACTTGGACGTATCCGCGCGTTGCACCCTCTTTATCTCGTCTGTCAACAGCTTCCGCAAGCGCGGACAGTGCGCGCCGAACATTAGATTCACCATCTTGCCGTCCTGCAGAAACATCCAGGTCGGCTCGCTGCGGCCGCGGAATCTCGCCAAGTCGTCGATGTCGTCGTTTCGCGCGATCGCGTATTCCACCAGTTCGCCGCCTATCTCCATCTTGATCTTCCTCAAACTGCTCGCCATGGCGGCGCACGGTCCGCTCCAGTCCGAATACACGTCCACGACGATCAGTCCCGGGCGAGTCAGCAACTGTTCCCATTCCTTCTCGGTGCTCACCTCGATCTGAAGAGCACCGGCCTTTTTCATGATCCCGCGCGAACGAAACGATTATTTCAAAAACGTTAACCTCACGAGGGAACAAGTGCTCTGCTGTGTTAACTGGCGTGAAGTGCCGCTCGAGAGAGACGAGTATACGGAGTGAAAAATGACGCGCGAGAGTGTTGATAACGATCTTCTCTCAAATCATGGAAAACGGGAGCTGGTTAAACGTTGCATCAGAAAACACCTCGTGTTTTTCGAGACTATATCCAGTACTTCTGTTTTTAAGAATAAATTTGTGTACTTTTTTAATTTCAACATTTTGTCAGAAATGTTTCTAAAGAAGATTCTCCGCACAAAGTCTCTATTCAGAAACTCTGACAATACAAGAGGTTTCTATGCGAATGTATTTTAACTAGCCGTTCGAAGACTCCGCCGTGATGATTGATTAAACGACACGTACTAAAATGACAGCTGTAGTTCCTTTTCACGCACTCGACGTGCAGAGACGCAGTTGCGGATGCAAATTGGTCGGAGCGAGGCTCGGAGACGACGCGCAGAGAGATAACGAGCCGCGTGGTTGCGTTGTCGGAGCGTGAAGAGGCCGCCGACTTGTGTTTCTCGCGCGAGTAAGGAGAGAAGCAGAGAAGATCGGGGCCGCCGATAATGTCAGCGTCGGCTCCGCGCTCTTATGGCGGCGACGTCGTTTAGGTTTACGTCCCTAATTCACGTCCAGTCGCGATAATTAGTCCCGGGCGAGATCGCGAGACGACTCTTGACATGTCCAGAGAGCCTCTGATATGAGTCACGAAACAGACGATGCAATGATCGAATCCCGCGTCACGCTTTTATGCACACAATACCACACGTTGTCTCGTAATATGTTGAATTAAACAGAATAAATCTTTTAATAAAAATTTGCTAGTAAGTTTAGTTTTTTTTAATTAAAAAAAAAAAAGTGCAACTTGCGTGAGAGCGATTTGATTTCATGATTTCATCGATTGTCGGAAGCGATGATTCACGAGGAGCGCGATCGAATCGACGAGATTTCTTACTCATCTCGTTTCCAGAAATGCTCCGCAATTTCGCGGGAGCGAACCGGCGCCACTCGCGTGTAATGACATCATTTACTCCGGAAGAGCGGCGAGATCTAACGTGAAAAATTGCGACCGCAAGTTGCAGCGCCGCTTCCAGCGAGGATAATGAATACGATAAGAAGCGAGGATGTGGCGGGAAAGACGCAAATAGCGTTAATTATTTATCTTTCCGATGGATAATTACGATAGATCAGCGATAACAAATAAAATAATCGTTGAAATCAAGAGTATTTATTTATTAAAGTTTATGCAACTTCAAAGATCGAGGTTTTCGCACGAGGTTTTCGCCTTTTTTTTTTTTTTTTTTTTTTTTTTTTTTCGTTTTATTCGCAGCGTCCGACAACAAAACACAGAGCCGTACCGTGTTCGACAATCCACATTTGATTTCTCACGAGGCAGCACTTTTTTACTCGTTCGCGAGTTCGTCGACTACCGCGTCGTGAAGAATTCCGGTTTGCTGACGGATCGAAAACATCCGAGAATGGAATTTGCCGTGTTGTGAGAAATCAATTTGGGGTTCAATCGAGTTCATCCGCGCGCTGTACAATACAATACAATTTTTCGCTTCTGCGAAATTGTAACATAACTGCGAGTTGCTACGCAACAAGCTGATTCTGCAGAATGTAATCGGAACGTAGTTTCGAAAAATCGTGTTCGATAAAAAGAAAAAAGAGAGATCACGAAATTGTGATCTTAAATTGTTTCGAATGGCAGCAAGTAAATGTCGCGTCTGTCGAAAGATATCAATTTTATTATTATATAAAATAAGGATTAAAATTGAGAAAAAAAACCTTCTCACAGAAACTTTCATTTAACCAACAAGATTGAAACAATTGGTATTACGTGACTTAAATAATCTACTGTTGCTACTCACATTTATCGGAATAATTACAACTAATGAATGAGGGAGTTAATAAGACATTTATGTAAAGAATTCAGCATCGCGCCGCGGAGCTAATTTCGCAAGTGCTCGAGTCCTCGAGCGGGTCATTCGTCAATTGCACTCCGGTGTAATAATACCAAAGAGCGCGCGCGGAGAGCAAAGGAAACTCTTCTAAGCGCATCCATCAAGTTAACGATCCCGCCTCGTAGGAGTTTACGATCCTATTGAGGATCGTCGCGTTGTTTCGCGATCGAGCGCGGTAGGAAATTATCGCCACCACGACACGTCGTCGTCGTCGTCGTCGTCTTCGTCGGCTGTTTATGCAAAGGGGACGGCGATGCCGCGGAGAGCTATAAAGACAAATAGTAGCGAAACGAGCCCAACGAGGTCTAATGATGGTGCATTTGCATCGGTCATTAAAGAACGTCGGGAAAGTCTGACTTTGCTCGACGAACGCCATGTAAGACCAGATGAAAGTGATGCTTATCTTGTGATTCGCTCGCGCAACGCCACTTTCCCGCTTTCCGTCGAATCGTTTTGACGTCATTTCGTTGATACACGCGGATGTAAAATCCCGCATCCGTGTATCGAACAAGAGTTGAGGAAGTACGAAAAAAAAAAAGGTTGAAGAGTTACCTAACTCTGGATATACACACCGGAGTCTGCGAGAAATCCGTAAAATGACATTTTTCTCGGATCGAAAAAGAAATTCACATTTTCAAACGCATTTTCCGATTTGTTATAATTTCAGATTAATTCTGAGTTCAGATATTTAAGTTAATTTAAATTGCGACTATCTAAAATTACTCCACTTTATTTTTTTTTTTTTTTTTTTTTTTTTTTCGATACGTTGCCCGCCTACTGACGAGATGCAAATTTTTCTCGCGTATATTATGCCCACGTGCACCAATTTCATTGGCTGCGTTACGTGGCGTCATTTCTCGATGAGAAGCGCGTTCGTGGAAACAATGAAATTATTAATCGCATTCTCTCGACAGTTGATTTCGCGATATCGGGGGTGCCGGGGACCGACGCGCCTACGCGCGCTCGTAAAAACTTCGCAAAATGATTCATTATTATTAATATCGAGGCTCTCTTTGCGCCGTGCTAACCTGTTAATAACGCGTTCTTAGGTTCTTAGGTTACATCGTGCGCCGCTTACGTAACGAAGCAGTCTGGAAGTTGTAACTGGCGCCTAGCAAAGTGCGCTCTTCAAGATCAGCAGAGAATATCATGCACTCAGGTTGTTTTGCATTTTATGTCCAATCCGCAAATTCTCTAATTAACTTGGAACTGATTGTTTTAGCAAAAAAAAAATGAACGTTTCAGTCATTTCTGTACGTGGAAAAAAAATATTTCACGCAGCAAATGTCATCGATTGAAAAAAATATTGTACATATTTTATTAGTTGCTTGTATGTTACGTAATTGTTCAAGATTTTTTCTTTGGCAGTTTACTGCTTCGAGAGTGAGAAACGCCAACGCCTTGTTCGTATGCACATCCGGCTTGCTTTCTTTACCTCGGATCAACTACATGAAGAGGGGGAAATTCTCGGTACTGATCTGCGGGACTTTCCTCGTTTCGTCAGACGAGCGAGCGACACAAATCGTGTCAAACGTGCATCGCACGATAATCGCGGATATGAGTCACGTTTTTTATGGTGTCGGCGTCGTGGAAGACGGCGTGAATATCGGATAAAATCTGCTCCTGATTATAACCGTTCTCGAAAGATATAAGGAGACAAGAGATCGTTTCACAGGCATATCGCATGCATGCGCCGTAAAACAATGTTAGTCTTGGTGATTTTGTAGTGAGATAATTATGTTAAAATACGAGGGAGTTTTTTTTCTTCGTTCGGACGATTTCTCACTCGGTCTCGCTTTTTTTTTACGAGGTCTGTCGCGGAACCGTCGTTTCGGTTTTGAGAAATTTGTGCAACGTGTTAAATTAATGCGTTCGAACGAACACACGCGATATTTGACGACGTCGTTACACAATGCCGCGGGATAACAAACAAAGGTGCGTGCACGCGCGCGCTCTCGGCATATATACAAATAAAATTCGCGAGAGGCACCTCGCGTATACTACACTCGTTATAAACGAATCGCCTCTTGCCGCGAGAGAGTCTCGCTTGTTAATTAACTACCGCCATTTGTCTAGCTGGAAGAACGAGGAAGAATAATGAGTTTCGGAGGAGGGGAGAGGCGTCTCGCTCCTGCACCTTGATTAATTCGTAAGTTAAATCGTCGTGGGGGTTCGCGAAGTCTCGAGAGACAAAGGGATGATGGATAGGAATCAGGTGCTCGAAAGGTGTAGGCGGTGGTTTCTTTCCGAACATAAAGCGAAAATATAAACTTTCTTTCTCTACGGTCTTGATATAACGCACTTTCCAAAGTAAATTTCTATGATAAATTAAGTGAATGTGTTTGAGAAATTACTTTAAATGATTATTTTCCACGTCTCTCTTCGTTAAAATTTTGCAACTAACATTGCAAACACGTGCATTTTGACATTAAATCACAACGTTGTTCGCGAAGCCAATCCTAATCGTCTAAATGACCATTACTTAATCCGCGAGACCTTGTTGTTATCGCGCTTTATCGTTTGCGGAATCGGGTATGTACCATTATTATACCTCGTCGACAAAGTGCGCGGCACTAATGCATCCCGGAAATAATTAATCTCGCGGGAAAGAAACGCCCGCCGGCGGCGACTGAAATTAATCGCGCCCGCATTCCGCGTCTTCATAGAGTCGTTCGGTTTTAATTGCTGCTCGAGTTTTCCTAAGTGTTTCTCGCAATCGTAAATTGGCCGAAAAAGCTACAACAAAAAAGTAAAAAAAAAAAACAAAAACAATTTCTTCTAAAACAATGGCTGAAAAAATTTACCTTCTTGCTCCAAAAAATACCTTTTGTCAAGATAATTAGTTTTCGATAAAACATAGTTACTTATTCGATATTTAGTAACAAGAGCGAGAGAAGGATGCGTAATTTCTTTCCTCTCGTTTCTGACCGCCTCAATCGTCACGCGCTTGAACGCCTTCGGTATGCGCCATAAAATTGTCGGACCATTTGTCATCTTCACGCTCGGTATTTCATGCATATTCGATTACACTGCGAGTGACCGATCGTAAGTCGAGTATACAAGTTTAACCTTCAAATTATTATCGCGACGCCATACGCAGCACGTACGCAGTTTTCGATCATTTCGACGTAAGTAAGTTTTTATATGAAAAACCGAAGAAAATTAAATAACATAAATAAAAGAGTCAAGCATTGAACAAAACATATTCGACATTGATTTTGTTTTGCATTCACTGGCTTTGAAATGTTTGCGCAAGCACAAATGGCGGTTACCGATAATTCTGGATCGGTTTCGAGAGACAAGTAAGACGAGCGTGAGTAAGGCGATTTCCGCAGCGAGGAAGAAGAGCGTATTAAGCGTAATCGTCGGAAACATCAATTCTCATTAAAGTGTAGGAGACGCGTAGTGCCGCCGACACCCACCGCAATGGCGGATCGTTAAAACGTCGTACAATGTAACGCGAACGTACTGTTCATTAGCGCTCGTGTGCGTAAGGTCAGGGCGCAGCACGTTCCTGACGTGTCCAATCGCGCCTCGTTGCACAGAATGCGCTATTTCAATGTTCTCTTATAATATTAATACGTTATTGTCAGACACGAGTCGTCAGCGTTCTGAAACGGAAGGAATTTGCGGACCGTGTAACAACGTCTCGCGGGATTCCCGTGGGAATAGCGGAATGATAAACCGAGGTGTGGCGCTCGGTGCAAATTTATTAGCATTTCAATGGAAAATACGTCTAAGCTCCAAGCTAGACACGCACGAGGCGACTCTAAGCCGTGCGCAAGGATCGACGACAATAAATAATGTCACATGTGTCTCGTGTGTGTGCGCACGGAAGATTAGAGCAAAATATTTTCGCATAGATAACGTATAGATGGGAAATTTGTCTTGCAGTTACTTCACAAATAAAATAACAAGTGTAAACGCAAGATAAATATTGTAGATAAACGTGGAGATTAAAAATGAAATTTTAACTTTATTATACCGTCACGATCTTTCTCCGAGACAACATACGATACGTTAGGACTGCAACCCGATCGGCAACACGCGTTGCTGCTGATGCGTGTGCAACATTGCATCGCGCCACGCGTACGCAGCACTTCGTTGCTGTAGGGAGAGAATCTTTTATCTAACTCGACACATCTAACAGGAGTGTCAATGGGGCGTGTTGCGGAAATCAGCTCTTACGGAAAATCGTAACTCACGAGAGAGGATTGGCAAAGAATTCTGTGTTCCTCATAACGTTTCTCTGCTTTTTTTCCCATCGCGCAAGCGGCGATGCAATTTTCTTCTCAAGAGAAGTTTATGTACGACTTACTGCGCGTGACAGCGGAGAACGTAACGGTTTTACACCTTCATAAATACACGTGCGTCTTACTAAAATGTTGGATATATGCGTGCGTGCGATTTTCCCCTCGAAAAATTCGATACTTCGAGATGTGTTCGATTTAATTTATACACACAAAAGTTAAGGAGAAACTTATAAGAGTTAAAGATCAATTTACGAGTTTTTCCATTAAAAGATCATTTAGAATCGCGATCGTAAATGACGCGTTTATCTCGCACTCTATTTTAACTCACGTTAATAAATCGTTTTTTTAACGATTTCTATCCGAGGACGCGCGATGGAGAAGAAAAATACGCCGCGCAATGTTGCGTATACACAATGTCGCTCTCGCGCGAGTCAATAAAGTTTTTCATTAGATGATTGATTGCATAATGCCGCAACAATAGTACGGTTGTTAACACAGCGGCGGCGGCGGCGGCGGTTTATGAATTATGACAGCGTTCGCGAGCAATTTCAACAAGTTTACATGCGGGGCCAAATTGAGGACAGACGTCAATTTCGCTTTCGCGGAACGCGTTCCAATTGCAAGACAAACATGCATTGCGCCCGCAATTGCGATCGTCTCCCGCGAATGCAACGATTTTAACCCTCGTCGTCGCGTGCGCTTTTCTCACGCTGTTATCGCACGTCGCGCGATCTGCGAGCGTACGCAACTTCGAGATATCTCAACATAGTGTGTCTTTTTATCAACTGACTCGCGTGATGTTGAAGTACCGTCTCAATCGCATCGCGAGAGATTTTCTGAAAAGAAAAAAAAATTGTTTTATATTTTAATTGCTACTCTTCGCGATTATTTCGCGTAGATGCCTCGGGCTCGCAAATTACAAACGCGCGCAATAAACCGCGTATTAAGTGTATTTTCGCGTCGGCATACAATGTGTCCGAAGTAGCGTTGCATCGCTAAAGTGAACGTTTTACTCGCGTCTAATCGCGCCTCTACGTGCAAACATTTTAATATCGCATCTTTAGCAGCACAACGGGCGATTCTCTCGCGAGTCTCTTTAGCGGCGACGGGGATTGCGAAACGTATAATTTATGAACGTGCCGCGGCATACGCCGGCCGTTGTTGTAGGTGGCTGCCGCTTGTATAATACGTACATGGATGTAAGCGACGGTGCAGCAAAGGTACAAGCAGAGGAGGAGTGGCCATCGCTCATTGTTGCCGCAACAATGCACCGATGTTCGTCGCGACGACAGCGACGACGACGACGGTGCACCGCGTCAAAAAAAAAAAAAAAAAAAAAAAAAAAACGCAAGTCGAAAAGGAAAAAAACGAGAGAACCAAGTATCTTATTGTGTGTCAACATTAATCACGCGAGGATCAGAGCCATGCACCCACTATAAAGCGCGGCCCGATTACGCGAATAACGCGCTTTCTTTGCCGAATCGCATTGCGTAATGTACACGTACATACACGAGAGACACGAGCGAGCGCCAAAAGCGAACCGATCCTTGCCAAAGCGAGAGCGGTGCAATGAATGCATTATTTTCGCGGCGTAATAAATCTCTCTCCGCGCGCACGAGAGAGTGACGCGAATGACGAATCAGCAATAAAATGGGACATATCGCGCGACTCGTCCAGTCTGCGGAAAAACATAAATGATACATTGTTCCGTGTCACGCTAAACTCATCTCTCTCACGGAGAAATAATATCACGGAAAGTCGAAAGAAAAAACGCAATAAATGTTCGCGGGACAAATTTCACGGGATGATGAAGTCGTAGCAGAGCGAACTTTTAACGCGGATTAGTCTAGCCGCGTTGTATTTTGTAGCACGCGAGAGTGATTTGAATTACAATCTAGCGGCAGAACAGAACACGATTTACAGACGAGGACGACATGCCGCGCGCGGACGTTTCGCACATATGCGCCTCTCTTCGTTGCATAACATACGCGGCTCTCCTCTCTTCAAGGTTAGGCCCAGACAGATCCAGACCGGCGGTATAGACTCGGGGCCGTGTTACGCTTTGGGAATTACCGCGCTCATTAGCGTGCGAGAACAAAAGTCCAAGTCCGCGAGGACACGTTAATGTTTCCGGTTCTCTCTGTGTTAAATTTTTTTTTCTGTCCTCTTTCAGGAGACACACGAGCTGAGTTCGAACACGACGTTTCTCAAAAAAAAAAAAAAAAAACAAAAAGAAAAACAATGAGCAGGAAACACGCCTACGAATTGGTGACGCGAATTCGCGAGCAATACAACGCGAATGAATTTTTCGAGAAACAGTATTTTCGAATGTCAGCCAGAGAAACAGAATACAGTTACTCAAGAGAAAAAAGAATCTCTCGTATTACCGAGTTGCGTACGAGAACGAATGGATAATATTGAAAACGACAGGTCGATATTACGAGGCAACATTGAGGAATGAGAAATATATGTACGTGCCGATAATAGCACACCTGTTCCTGTTTTTTTTTTTTTTTCTACACAAATTGTCACGCTGCTTTAACGCAAATGAAAGCGGATAAGTTAATAATGGTATTTACGCGGTACTTGCTCGCCGTGGTCGGCGAAAAAACCGCAGAATGATATCTAAACTCCGTTGCGATTGACGCACGTGATACAAAGAACGAACAAACCGACGCGATTTAATAACAACGTTCGAGAGAGATGCGGAAACACGTGGATGCCGGATCGATTTCACGCGGAAATCATCCTCTTCGAAAACTCGGTGGGAGCGTTGGTTGGTCGGTAGTTCGCAATTACCGCGACGGAATAATTATCGCGACGAGGAGTAATTACCGAGACAGGAGAAAATACCGAGATCTGCGCTCCGATATCATCTGCCCGACAGATTCGAGTTGTGTAATCTCTAATTTTCCGTGGCGATTCTCCGCGCCACGAGAATTCGCGAAATCTTTTCGCGGTCATCTTCCGCGCGATAATCTTCGCGGCGAAGATGTGTTACACACGCGCGAATTGAAAATAGACAAATTGCGAGACGGACGATAATATTAAATAGCGGAAATCGTTAGCTCGCGCGCTTGTATTCTTTTTCGCGCTTGTTAAATTTGCAACACATTCTTCTGTTGTTTGCAGTTTGCAAATATCCGCGCGATAAAAAGTTTATTCCGCAGGTGTTTGCGGAATCCTGTAGGTTAGTCACGACGCAAATAAACCGTATGAGCTTTTCCGCGCGCGCAGGCCGAGCCTAAGACTCGATTCCGAAATCTGACTTGCTAATAACATTGCGCGCGGCGGCTGGTTATATCGGTACGTAAGCACCACCGGTACGCACATGCCGGGTGTGCTTTGCAAGTCTAATTTGGGGCAACGCGCACCTTTCCTGCACGCGCGGGTTATTAATTATAACACCGCCTTTCCCGGACACAACCGTGTCGTAAAGAACACGAGCACATGTTTCGGAAAAATAGAGAAAAAGAGATTGCGTCGAAATGAATTTAACGCAGAATGCGTTACTCCACCAGTGTTGTTCTCGCGTGAGAAAGTCACTCTGACAAAATCATACCAATGTGTTGTCACTTTCTTCCGTTATATATATATACGTAAACCCCGTCTTGTATGAGTCATGCACACGCATCCTAAGTGTTGTGCGTACGTACTCGTACAAACGCACCGCGCAACTTGCGAAAATAATCTCTCAAATAACATCGTTACTCGCGCTAATTTGCGTCAGAGAAAATTGCGGGAACGCGGCATCACTTAGTAACTCGCCAAGCAAATAAACAGATATTGTATTGACAGGAAAAATAATCACAAACCAATTGCTTTATGAGATTGTCTGCATCGCGCGCGCGATACTGCGTCTTTGTTGCGTCTCTTTGACCTTGCGAAGTTGCAACAGAGTTGTGCGACCGATCTCTCGTAAAAAAAAAAAAAAA